>VSMD01117064.1:0-28259 GCA_008750895.1 Mirza zaza | reverse complement strand
GCCCATCAATCCAAGAATGGATTAATAAAATGTGGTATATGTATACCATGGAGTACTATTCAGCTCTAAGAAACAACGGTGATATAGCACATCTTATATTTTCCTGGTTAGAGCTGGAACCCATACTACTAAGTGAAGTATCCCAAGAATGGAAAAACAAGCACCACATATATTCACCAGCAAACTGGTATTAACTGAGCAGCACCTAAGTGGACACATAGGTACTACTGTAATAGGGTATTTGGCAGGAGGGAGGGGGGAGGGGGACGGGTATATACATACATAATGAGTGAGATGTGCACCATCTGGGGGATGGTCATGCTGGAAACTCAGACTTGTGGGAGGAGGGGGGGAAAGGGCATTTATTGAAACCTTAAAATCTGTACCCCCATAATATGCCGAAATAAAAAAAAAAACAAGAAATAGACTATCTCAATAAAGACATGAATATCTTCAGGGTCTTAGGCTTAGTGCTATTGAAGTGTGGGAAAATGCCCATTTTGCTTTATCTATGCCAGTATTGAGTATGATACTCTAAATACAAACAGAACATGCTGCTAATTTGGTCAGCAAAATTAATCTCATTTGATTTTTATTGCCTTGATTACAAATGAGTTTGTATATATTCCATATATTCATTAGCTTCCTTTTTTCTTAATTATTTTACTTTTAATTATAGTATACTTTTAATTGTAGTATAAAATTTACTAATTATTTTACTTTTTACTAACTTTTTACTTTTTACTAATTATTTTACTTTTAATTGTAGTATACTTTTAATTGTAGTATAAAATTTACCAGTTTAACCATTCTTAAGTGTATAGTTCTGTAGTTAAGTAGATTCGCATTGTTATTCAACTAATCTCCAGAATTGTTTTCATCTTGCAAACTGAAACTCTATGGTCATTAAACAACAACACCCATTCCCCATCCCTATTGCCCCTTGCAGCCGCCATTTACCTTCTGTCTCTATGAATTTGACTACTCTAAATACATCCTATAAGCAGAATGATACAATATTTGTCCTTTTGTGACTGGCTTATTTAACTTTGCTTAATGTCCTCAAGTTTCATCCATGTTATAGCATGTGCCAGAATTTCCTTCCTCTTTAAAGTTGAATAATATTCCATTGTATGTATATACCACTTTTTTTTTTTTTTTTTTTGAGACAGAGTCTCACTCTGTTGCCTGGGCTGGAGTGCCGTGGCATCAGCCTAGCTCACAGCAACCTCACACTCCTGGGCTCAAGTGAACCTTCTGCCTCAGCTTCCTGAGTAGCTGGGACTACAGGCATGTGCCACCATGCCTGGCTAATTTTTTCTATATATTTTTAGTTGGCCAATTAATTTGTTTCTATTTTTAGTAGAGACGGGTCTCACTCTTGCTCAGGTTGGTTTCAAACTCCTGACCTTGAGCTATCCTCCTGCCTCGGCCTCCCAGAGAGCTAGGATTACAGGCGTGAGCTACCGTGCCCAGCTATATACCACATTTTGTTTAGCCATTCATCCATGAACACTGGGTTGCTTCCACCTTTGGATAGTGAATAATGCTGTTATGTACGTTTGTGTACAAATATCTTTTTGGGACCCTGCTTTCAATTCTTTTGGGTATATATACAGAAGTGGAATTGTGGAATCGTGTGATTAATTCTATTTTGAACCTTTTGAAGAACCTCCATACTGTTTACTATAATAACTATACTATTTAACAGTCTCGCTAACAAAGCACGAAGATTATAATGTTTCCGCAATCTTGCCAACACTTATTTTCTGTTCTTTTGATAGTGGCCATCTGAATGGATGTGAGGTAATATCTCATTGTGGTTTTGGTTTGCATTATTCTAATGATTAGTGATCTTGAGCATCTTTTCATATGCTTATGGGCCATTTGTATATATTCTTTGGAGAATTATCTATTTAAGTCCTTTTCCCATTTTTAAATTAGGTTGTTTTGTTCTTATTGATAATTTGTAGGAGTTCCTTATATATTCTGAATATCAAACCCCTAGCAGATATATGATTTACAAATATTTTCTCCTATTATGTAGAAGAAAATATTTTATTCTATTGATTGCTTCCTTTGATGCACAAAAGTTTTGAGTTCAGTGTAGTCCCATTTGTCTATTTTTATTTTTGTTGCCTGTGGTTTTGATATCATATCCAAGAAATCATTGCCAAATTCAATGTCTTAAAGCTTTTTCTGTTTTCTTCTGGGAATTTTATAGTTTTAGGTCTTATATTTAGGTCTTTGATCCATTATGAATTTTTAAAAATATATAGAGAGAGTAAGGTAAGGGTCTAACTTCATTGTTTTGCATGTGTATTTCCAGTTTTTCCAGCACCACTGTTGAAAGGACTGGTTTGTTTGTTTTTTGTTTTTTGATATGAGTTTTGGTATCCTTGGTCAAAAATCCTTTGACCGTATATGTGAGGGTTTATTTTGGGACACTCTATTCTATTCCATTGGTCTCAATGTATGTCCTTATGTTTGTACCATATTGTTGTGATTACTTGAGCTTTGTAATAAGTTTTGACATCAGAACATGTGAGACCACTAACTTTGAAGTTTATTTTGACTATTCGGAACCCCTTGAGAGTCCATATGAATTTCAAGATGGGTTTTTCTATTTCTACAAAAACATCATTGGTATTTTGATAGGATTTGCATTAAATCTGTAGACCACTTGGAGTAGTACTGACATCTTAACAATATTAAGTCTACCAATGCATGAATACAGGATGTCTTTCTAAGATTTACCTTTTTAATGAATATTTTCATATCTTTTATCACTTCTAGACAGTCTTAATGTGTTTAATTGTCTATGTTTATGAACTCCTTCTATAGTTAACCCTATAGTAAGGATATTAACTTTTTGTTATTTTGTTTTATATATTTTCCCCAGCTAGTTATTCATCTTCTCGTTTTCTTTATGATATTTTGCTATAATCTTTATATCAAGTTAAAATTTACAGTAGTCTTTTGGATATCTTTTTTCACTTAGGATAATTTTTAAAAACTGTACTCAGCTAGAAGAATAACTAGCATTTATTGAGTGTTTATTACTCTATAGGAACTGTCTTAAATACTTGTATCTCCTGACAAATCTATGACATAGGTACTATTATTATCACCCCATTTTACATATGAGGAAGTTGAGGCACAAAGAGGTGAGATAACTTGCCCAAGGTCAAACAGGTAAAGCCAAGCAGTCAGGTGTCAACTTGCACTTTGATCTGTGTTCTCTTGCTTTCCTGTCTTGTTTATGCCTTTTTTTTCTCGGTTCATGATCCTTCAAACTTCTTATAGGTTTACCAGGGAAAATGAACCTTTAGCAGGGAACCTTCGGAAGCTCCAGATAGGATCTTTGCCAACCAGGAAATACTATGTCATGTGGCAGCCAGACAAAGTCACTCTAGGTCCTCAGTCTAGATAAGGGGAGCAAAGTAAAGAGTTTGTCCCTAGGAGGGATAGAACTGAGCCTATCTCCACGGCAAGAGATTCTCTCAGCTTGGTAGCACAGAAAAGAAAACACACTGTGGGAAAAGTAAGAATGTTAAGCAATTTATTCAAATTTTATGTGGAGCTGTTTTAATAACAGTCCGAGAAATGACTTCGTACAGTGGGTGTGCTAAAAGTGCTCACTGATACTGATGGGTTGCGAATGACATAGACAATACCAAAAACTTATGTCACTAGTAGTACCTTTTTCTAACCAGGGGCTTGCATGCACCCTAGGCTGTCTAGGCCAAACTCAGCCATACTTTATTTGGGGGCATATACTCATGATCATGGTGTCTCCCCTGCCAGGTAAGTATGGGGGCAACATATTCAAAAGGAGGAGAAAACAGTCAAAAGATTTTGAATGTCATTCGGGTAACCACAGTGATACCAGTGATACCAGAACAAACCTGGATCCTTATCTCATATCTTGTTTATTTTTCTGAAAGAATTGTATTTACATGTAAACCTATAATTCTGAAAAAGTCACTCTTTTTTGTTATGTGATTGGGTAAGTGATGTTTTGTTGGCCTTTTGCTTCATAGCGAGTCCCTGTAATACTTTGGTATGTTGCCAGTGGCTGTCTCGTGCATGCTCACAAACAAATCTTTCATCTCCCATCCTTGTCTGATGGCAGCTAAACTGCAGGGCCCAAGGAGGGATAGACTACCTGGTAAGGGACAGTGATGCCTATTAGGGTTGGAACCTTTGGCAAAGGGGCAAAGCTATTCAAGATTCATCTGCAAAATTGATGAGAACATCCTTTACTATGTTTCATTTTTTAAAAGGAGTAAAATAAAGAGAGATACTGGTGCCCCACTGTTTTAAAGGGCTTTGAGGAAACAGCTCTTCTAAGGTCTCCACAAACCTTGGACATGAATTCTGGGATTCTGGACTGTGTAAAAAAATCCGAGTCACAGATCCACCAAGGTGCTGCTTGGTGGATACTCCTGAGGATGTAGGATTCTCGAGGGTAGGAACTTCTTGTTTTGGTCACCCTGCATGTTCAGTTCAACAACCCCTGGCATGGAGCAGAAGTTCAAGCAATATTTGTTGGCTTCCAGATGCAACTCACCACTGCATTGTCCACGCCTTCTCCGTAACAGAGCAGTGAGGACTTTAATAAGTTCCCAGCTGTTCCAAGGAGTCTTTGGAATCTTTTCTCTAGGCATAGCAGGCAACTCAATGCCCCATTTATAATAGGGCGATTTACAGACGCTCTGAAAGCCACCCTAAGAGAAAAGGTTTCCCCAATGGTGCCTGAAATTCCATGCATAGAGGTTTTTCTGCCTGTGTCATCCTCACTAACTTCTTTGAAAATGCTTAGAGAAGGGGTATCCATATTGGGCCCTTGTGTCTTCATGAGAATGAGTTGACCAGGTGAGTATTTTCTCTATAAGGGAGACCACTAGCAGGAGGGTGCAGCTGCCCAGTTAGGAAGGCTAGACTTTCCCTGCACCAATATACCCAAGCAAGTGGGCTCAAGGGCCCTTCTGGGCTTTCCTACTCAACCTTCACTATTGGCTTAAAATATAGGAGTTCTGGTGGGGCCCGGTGGCTCACACCTGTAATCCTAGCACTCTGGGAGGCCGAGGTGGGCGGATTGCTTGAGGTCAGGAGTTCGAAACCAGCCTGAGCAAGAGTGAGACCCTGTCTGTATTATAAATAGAAAGAAATTAACTGCTCAGGGGTCAGAATCTAAATGAACAAGAGAAAAAAATTAAAAAATATATATATAAAATTAAAAAAAGAAAGAAATTAATTGTCCAACTAAAAATATATAGAAAAATTAGCTGGGCATGGTGGCGCATGCCTGTAGTCCCAGCTGCTCGGGAGGCTGAGGCAGGATGGCTTGAGCCCAGGAGTTTGAGGTTGCTGTGAGCTAGGCTGATGCCGCGGCACTCACTCTAGCCTGGGCAACAAAGTGAGACTCTGTCTCAAAAATAAAATAAAATATAGGGTTTCTATGTCTACTCTCCAGAAACAGGCCTCCGTGCTGTAGTTCATAAGCCTATTTCTTGGGTACACCGACCCACCCCTCTTTCCCCCAACCTCCACAGGCTCCAAACAGAGAGAACCTATGCCTGGCTAAACAGCCATTGTTAAATATGGCTATATATTTTTTGTCTTTATAGGGATGATGTACTTTCTATTTTAAAAACTCCCATGATCTCTGTGTGACTTGCATTTGAGAACAGCCAAATTTGAGACCTTTTGCAAGGCGGTGCAGAAGCTGACATTTATTGATGAGCTGCCATGCGCCAGGCACCCAGCCAGATGGACGCTTCCTGCTTGAAATGAGTTTGTTAGGCAGATGTTATCATTTCCATGTTTACTGAGAACAAAGCCGAGTTCTTAGAGAAAGGGATCATTTACAGGGTCACCAAGCTGGGTTGAATTCCAGAAACCCCGTTCTCTTCCACAGCAAGGAAAATTACCCATACCCACGGGGGCAGGCAAACACCATAGATTCTTATTATACCCCCGTTGAACTTTGCACAGAAGCTTGGTGTCTTTGATAGAGAACGCAGGTAACAGAAACCCACTCAGATTAAGCTTAAACAAAAATGCTAATTTTTTTGACAGAGTTGCTGTACACCCCCTAAAACCTGAGTCCCCACCAGGGACTTCTTGCTAATGCTCCACCCACACCCAGACCCAGTAACATCTCTATCTCTTAGTTGGAGTTCTCAAGAAAGAGAACCTAAATTGGTTCCTGGCCAGCCAATGGATTGCTTCCTCCAGAGTCAGGCATTCACCTCTAGTCCACTCAGCTATGACCAAGAGTCATCAAGTAAAAACAAGAGCCCTGGGGGCCATTCTGTGGATGGGATAGTTCTCTGAAAGACAGCCCAGTGCTGAGAAGACTGGCCCAAAGGTGTCTATTGTACTTGTATGCAACTCAATAAATGTTTATTGTCTGGTGTTTTTTTTGTTTTTTTTTTTAGTCCCAACCAAGCACTTTGAGAACCTGGGCTGAATTGTCCTTCATTTAATCACCAGGCAGGGGTTTGTAAGGCCATATGCGGTCAAGAAAAATATGTGACAATTCTATATGCCAGTCGTCCCCTTGTTTAAAACCACTGGAGCAAATCAGGAAAAGAGAAACAAACTATTTATTCTCAAATGCTTGCTTTCAAGAGGACAGAGGAAATGGGAAAAACATCTGTGGATATAAGGCTATTGTGTTTGCTGCTGGAAGACGACCAAAGCCAGTTATGGAATGGGTGGGCAGCGGTGAGTAGGTGCTTTGTTTTTTCCCCATAGGAAGTTGTTTTCTTACTGGTTTGCAAGTTTATCAGATTTCTTTTGTTTCTCAGGTTAATAACAGAGATGCCTGAGACTCTTTTTTCCCCCCTTCAGGGTACTGAATTTTGCATTTTATGTAACACCAGAGCTGACCAAAAGTTCATTGGTTGAGAAGGACAGCCCCCTTGTTGGCGTAGAAGGCTGCACGTGCATCGATTGGTCTTATACTGCCACCATGAGGGCAGTGCTGGAATGGCAGGCTCCTTTAGTTACAATGGTTCATTATCAAAAGGTTCATTATCAAAATTTTTGGAAAGGAAAGTAAGCCAGTTAAAAAATACATAATGGAACAATCCACCTCCTAAAACATGGCCTTCTGGAAGGCTGAGAGGGGCGGAAACCATTGCCAGGTGTGTCTAGGTTAGGTAGGCGAGGGTTTGAGACCTGCCTCCACTGACCATGGCTAGTGACTTGTCTTCAGACCCAGCATTTAAATCTTCTAAGCCCCAAGTGATACTCTGATAGCATCTATTTCACCAGCTTTTGTGTTGACTAAATGACATAAACAGTGTCAATCTTTAGCACTTGGGAAGCACTCAGTAGAGCAGGCGTCCTCAAACTGCGGCCCACGGGCCACATGCGGGTGTTTTTGCCCCTTTGTTTTTTTACTTCAAAATAAGATATGTGCAGTGTGCACAGGAATTTGTTCATAGTTTTTTAAAATAACTACAGTCCAGCCCTCCAACGGTCTGAGGGACAGTTGAACTGGCGCCTGTTTAAAAAGTTTGAGGACCCCTGCGGTAGAGGAATGCTATTGTTATCCCCTGAACTTGGCCATGCCTGAAAGCATTAGGAAAGCCTTCTGCAGGGAGAGAAGGGTGAGGGTGGAGGGCACCAGTGACCCAGTGACACCCACCACTCAGGACGACTGGAAGGGATGCTCCACGAACAGGAGAAGGGTGAAGAGGTGAAGGGTGAATCGCCAGAGACGGACCCAGCTGCCAAAATAGGCACCCCAAACTTTATTTTTTTAGGATTTAGAGTCAGGGAATCATAAAAATATATCGCATGTCCAATATAAAAATATAGACCGTCCATGTGGTAAGGATTCTAGAAATGTACTTCAACCTCTTTTTTTCAAATGGGGCAACCAAGTGATTGAATCACTTCTCAAGTTAAAATGTGAATCAGTAGTAGAGTGGGACTAGAAGCCAAGACTTTTGACAAATAATCCAGTGTTTTTATTTATAGGCACTGAAATATCACTCTCAAGATTGGCCAAATCAGGACAGGCGTAGATTAAAAACTGTAACTTGGACAGGTTACTTAACCTGATCATGCTTTAGTTTCCTTGATGGCAAAATGGCAATAAGAATCCTACTGCAGAGGGTTGTGGTAAGGATTAAATGAGATGCTACACGTAAAGCATTTAGAATTGTGCAATAAATGTTAACTGGTCTGACTGTGTGACCACAGGGTGCATCTGTTACGATTAAACTGTCTCCTGGGTATGGCTGACAGAATTCTGCCATTGCTAAAACCACTGGCTTCCTAACTCTGTCACCATGGCGATGAGCTCTATAATGGCAGGAACATTTGTTATTCTTTATACCTTCTGGCACCTGCACAATTACTTTTTTTTTTCCTGTAAGAGACAAGGTCTTGCTTTGTTGCCCAGGCTGGAGTGCAGTGGCTCAATCATAGCTTCATAGTTCACTGCCTCCTTGAACTCCTGGGATCCTCCTACCTCAGCCTCCAGCGTAGCTGGGACTGTAGGTGCACACCACCATGCCTGTTGAGTTTGTTTTTGTTTCTGTTTTAACCTTTTGTAGATGGGAATATTGCTCTGTTGCTCAGGCTGGTCTTGAACTCCTGGCCTCAAGCAATCTTCCCACTTCAACCTCCCACAGTGCTAGGATTATAGGCGTGAGCCACTGTGCCTGGCCCAATTACCTTTTTTTTAAAATTAAACTTTTAATATGAGATAATAATAGATTTACATGCAGTTATAAGAAATAACACAGAGAAATCCCATGTACCCTTTACCCAATTTTTGCTCATGGAAACAGTTTGCAGAACTATAGTGTGGTACCACAGCCAAGATACTGACATGGATATAATCCACCAATATTATTCGGATTTCCTTGCACTCATTTATATGTGTGTATTTAGTTCTATACAACTTGATCACATTCATAGTGTCTTGCATCCACCGTCACATTCAAGATATTGAAGAGTTCCATCATCAATATCTTGATGGGTATTGATCCATCAAGGATCATCAGGGATCTTTGTGGCCTCTTATAACCACGCCAACCTCTCCCCTGCATTCTCCCTCCCGTAGCCCTAAACTCTAGCAACCACTAATCAGTATTGGGCTTTTTCCACTGAGTACAATTCACTGGAGATCCACACTGATGCTTGTATCAATAGTTCGTTCCTTTTTATTGCTGAGTAGTATTTGATGATATACCAGGACTGTCCGGAAAGTATCCAGCCATTGTTAATATAACTAGACTGGGTACATGGCTGGATACTTTCCGGACAGCCCTCAAAGATATATCACTGTTTGCTTAGCCATTCAGTCCCTGAAGGACATCTGGGTTGTTTCCTGTGTTTGGCTACTAGGAATGAAGCTGCAATGAATGTTCTTTTTTTTTTTTTTTTTTTTGAGATAGAGTCTCACTCTGTGGCCCAGGCTAGAGTGTCGTGGCATCAACCTAGCTCACAGCAACTTCAAACTCCCGGGCTCAAGCAATCCTTCTGCCTCAGCCTCCTGCGTAGCTGGGCCTACAGGCATGAACCACCATCCCAATTTTTTCTTTTTTTTAAAAATTATTTCTTTTTCTTATTATTTTTTTCTTTGTTTAAAGATCAAGATCATTGAGTACCAGCTAATTTTTTTCTATATATTTTAGTTGGCCAATTAATTTCTTTCTATTTTTAGTAGAGACAGGGTCTTGCTCTTGCTCAGGCTGGTCTCGAACTCCTGACCTTGAGTGATCCTCTCACCTCAGCCTCCCAGAGTGCTAGGGTTACAGGAGTGAGCCACTACGCCCGGCCTGCTATGAAGGTTTGTGTACAGGTTTTCATGTAAACATAAGTTTTCATTTCTCTGGAATAAATGCCCACTGCTGGGTTGAATGGTAATTTGTATTTAGTTTTATAAGAAACTGCCAAACTACTTACTGGAGTGGCTGTACCATTTTATGTCTCTACCAGCAATGTATGAATGATCCAGTTTCTCTGTGTCCTTGCCAGCATTTGGCATTAACACAATTTTTTATTTTAGCTTTTTAAACAGAAGTGTAGTAATATTCCTTGTGGTTTCAATTTGCATTTCCCTAATGGTTAATGATGTTGAACATCTTTCCATGTGCAATTTGCCATCTGCTTCACCTTATTGGTGGAATATCGCATGTCTTTTGTCCATTTTATACTTGGACTGTTTGATGCTCACTGTTGAGTTTTGAGAGTTCTTTGCATATTTTATATATAAAGCTTTGCGACATTTTGCTTTCAAAGTAAGATATTGACATTGGATTGTGAGCAGCAAAACATATGTAGTAGTAAAACATAATAATCGTACAAAGGATGGGAGGTGGTAAATGAAAATATGCTCCTATATGGTTTTCACATTATATATGAACTGATTCAGTGTTAATCCCTGCTTAACTGTGGTAAAACACACAGAGAAGAACCATTAAAAACAAAGCCAATGAGATAATTAAGTCAACAGAAGAGATAAAATGGAATACCAAAAGATGGCAAGAAAGGTGGATTATAGAAACACAAAGCAGCAGAAACAAATAACAAGATGGTGGACTTAAAACCAACCATATCAACTATTATAATAAATGTTAATGGACTAAGTACTTCAGTTAAAAAGGACTAAAAAATAAGACCCAACTATAAGCTGTTTGTAAGAGATACACTTTAATTATAAAATCATAAATAGGTTGCTAGTAAAAGGGTAGAAAATATTTATTACATAAGCACTAAATTCAAGAAAGTTGGTGTGGCTATATTAACATCAGGCAAAGTTCAAAACAGGAGTACTACCAGAAATAAAAAGGAATACTTTATCATGATATAAGAGTCATTTCATCAAGAAGACATACCAATCCTAAATGTAAAGGTACCTACTAACAAAGCTTCATAGTATATGAGGCAAAACTGACAACATTAAATTAAGAAATAGACAAATCCACAGTCACATATTAAGACTTTAAACTCTGCACTCCCAGTAATTGCAAGAAAAGCAGCCAAAGAGAAGCAGTAAGGATTAGAAGATCTGAAGAACATTATTGAAAATTCAAGCTAATAAAGAAAACGACACGCTATAGATGCCAAATACACATTACTTTGAGGTGTAGATGGAGTATTTACTTCAAGAAAGGCCATACGCTGAGCTATTAAAAAGTCTAACATCAAATGTGATATTACTATTCAGCTATAAGAAACAATAGCGATATAGCCCCTCTTGTATTTTCCTGGCTAGAGCTGGAACCAATTCTACTAAGTGAAGTATCCCAAGAATGGAAAAATAGGCACCACATGTATTCACCAGCAAATTGGTTTCACTGATCAACACCTAAGTGCACATATAGGAATAACGTTTATCGAGCAGATGGGAGGAGGAGGAGGGTATATACATACATAATGAGTGTGATGTGCACCATCTGGGGGATGGACACATGTGTAGCTCTGAATGGGGGGGCAAGGGAAACATACGTAACCTAAACATTTGTACCCCCATAATATGCAGAAATAATAAATAAATAAATAAAACAGAAAAAAAGTCTAACATCTAAAGCATTGAAATCATACCGAATATTTTATGACCACAATGAGATTATGCTAGAGAACAATAATAAAAGAAGATATTTAGGAAATTCTAAAAGATTTTGAAATGAAGCCACATGCTACTAAATAACCCGTGATCAGAGAAGAAATCACAATGGATGTTGGAAAATGCTTATCACTGAACAATAATGGAACTACAACAAACAAAATGACTAGGAAGCAGCTAAAACAGTAATAAACGTGAAATCCACAGCTTTGACTGCTTATGTTAGAGCACAAGGCTATTTCTATCTTAAGAAGAGAACAGAAATAAAATATATTTCAATATGGAATTTAATTTTACAGTAAATCTGCTCAGAATAGGTGTCTATGAATTGGGAAATATTTACAAAAGCAATGAAACAAAATATGTCACTAGAGGGCACTATTCTCTAACTTCCAGAGGAAAAAGTGTTTGATGTGGAAAACTTAGGAAAGACTAACTCTGGAACAAACCTGAGAGCGTTGAGATTTTATCCCTCCATTTTGCGAATGAGACAATTGAGGCCCAGAAGGAGCAAATGACTTGTTTAGTGTCACACAAATACAAGTAATAGAGTCAGAACTAGAACCCCGTCTCCTAAATCTTTATAGCACGTGGTGATTCTTCGTGAAATCAGACAGACCCAGTCTTTCCTATGGACTTTGGGAAAATGAGAGGAGCTTTTTTCACGGGTGTTGCCCTGCTACCGTGATGTATGTCTGAGGTCCCTGGAGCTTCTGTGACAACGGTGGGTGCCGGGGTCTGGAGAGTGTACTCTACAGAGAAAGCCTGGCTGAGAGCGAGACCAATATATTGGAAAGCGTTGGCCAGGAGGGAGAAGAGGACTTGATGGCCTTTGAAGCTCCCCTTGGTGCTTGAAGCTAGCGCCACCTGTTGGACATTTCAGTTAGACAAGCTGGTAGATTTCCTTTTTATCTAAAGCTAGCTGCTGTCACTTGCATGTAAGAGTCCTGAATATGCCAAGTGTCATTACTTTGCAAGAAGACCAATAGTATTCAAAACACCTGGTTTTTCTTTAGGACAAAGCAACAAAAGGTTCTAGGAATCTCACCAGGTGTTTGAGAGGTGATAAAAATATGAGGAGTTTTTCCTGTTTCATTTTTTTCCCCTAGAAATTTTAGTTCCTAAGTTGTCAGTTTAATTGTTTTACTCCCCTGACTTCTCCATTGCATTCTTGGAAGGATTGATTATTTCAAAGGAAAGTGTTCAGAAGATGTGTTATATTGGTAGAAAGTAGATACAAATTGTGTCATCTCCAATACAATAGTGTCTGCTGACTTCTAGGGGCAAAGAATAGGGAGTAAAAATAGCATACCTGAACACTGTTTATGTACCTGGATTTTATCTCATTTGCACCTCATTTACACTCCATAGCAAGTCTGCAAAGTACCCTCATGTCTATTTTATAGATGACACAAAGAGGTTATGCCACTTGCCTGAAGTCACCCAGTTCATATGTGTAAATATTAGGATTTGAACTCAAGTTTATACTCTTGCTACTGTGCTAGAAGTATTTGTATGCCATCCTAACCCAGTCTTTTATTTTATTATCTTTTTTGAGATGGGATCTCGCTGTTGCTTAGGCTGGTCTCGAACTCCTGAGCTCAAGTGATCCTCCCACCACCAGCCTCCCAAAGTGCTAGGATTACAGGCGTGAGCCACGGTGCCCGGCCCCAACCCAGTTTTGATAAACCTTCCAGAAAGTGCAGAACTCAACACTTTTGACATAGTTGTTAGCTTTTAAATTGCTTTCACTATGATGCCATAATGAAAGCATAAGGCATTCCAATGGTATGAAAAATGTAGTTATTTAACACATACACACAGGTAGTGAGCTAATTTTTGCTCAGAAAAACTTTGTTTTTTTTTTCTGAGCCGTTTAAAAACTTGATCTTAGCCAAAAGGCCGAGAAGCGATTGATCAGTTTTTACTCATATTTTCCTGAGGTATAACAAACAAAAGTGTAAAGTGCCCTCATCTTAAATATATAGCTCAGTGATTCTTAAACATATTGATAACATGTGAGCCACTACCCAGATTCAGAAATAGAGCAGGTCTAGCAACCCAGAAGTTTATGTCTTTCCAGTTGGTCCTCATTCACTCCCACCCAGAGGTAACCACTGGTGGGCCTTCAACAATTGTCTCTCAGCTTTGTCTGCCCTTGAACTTGTAACTGCCATCATACAGTACACATTCCTCCATATCTGGCTTCTTTCGTTCAACATGACATCTGTGAGATTCATCCATGTGTCACATGCGGCAGTTCTTTCTTTTCTGTCACTGGTATATAGTCCGTTGTTCATTTTTAATGCATCCTCCATCACTTAGCTTTGTAATGTTTCATTTCATAGATTTAAGAAAGGTGCTGTAGGGATTATCCAGCCTACGGCAGCCTCTGCTTACCGAGAAAATGCAATAGTCGAAGGAGGAGTGTGTCTTTCTCAGACAAGGTGGCCCAGCAAGGTCTCCTCAGTTCCAGTCTAGTCCTCACCAGTCCTTTTCTGTTATGGACTGAATGTGTCTCCCCTAAATTCTTGTTGAAGCCTAACCCTCAAAGTGAGGGTATTTGGAGGTGGAGCCTTTAGCAGGTAATTAGATCATGAGGATAGAGCCCTAATGAATGGGATTAGGGGTCTTAAAAAGAGGCGCAAGAGATGATCTCTGGCTCCAACATGTGAGGATACAGTAAGATGACCATCTGCAAACCGGAGAGACAGCCCCGGCCTGGAACCAAATCTGCCAGCACCATGATCATGGACTTCTGGTCTCCACAACTGTGAGAAATAAATGTCTGGCTGGGTGTGGTGGCTCACGCCTGTAATCCTAGCACTCTGGGAGGCTGAGGCGGGAGGATCGTTCAAGGTCAGGAGTTTGAAACCAGTCTGAGCAAGAGCGAAGACCCCATCTCTACTAAAAATAGAAAGAAATTAATTGGCCAACTAAAAATGTATAGAAAAAATTAGCCAGGCATGGTGGTGCATGCCTGTAGTCCCAGCTACTCGGGAGGCTGAGGCAGGAGGATCGCTTGAACCCAGGAGTTTGAGGTTGCCGTGAGCTAGGCTGATGCCACAGCACTCACTCTAGCCTGGGCAATAAAGTGAGACTCTGTCTCTGAATGAATGAATGAATGTTGCTTAAGTCACTCAGCAGCCAGAACTGAGATACCTTCTTCTAACTTACACTTTTCTAAATGCCACTTGGCATGTACTTCCAGAAGTGTTTACTGGAAATGTGAAATATTTGCACAAAAGCATAATGGAGAGGAGAAAGCAGCTGGTAGGACTCGGCGGCTTGTGGTCAGGGACAGTGAGGGAGCCTGACCCTCCAAGGCAAGTTCATCACCTGTGGCTTGGCCACAGGTTATTTCTACCAAGGAGAAAGCACTTTTTGCTTACTTCAATGTTTATAGTTCTATTCCCCAAATCTCACATTCTCAGCTGTGTCCAGATGATAAAGCTCATGAAAGTTGTAGAGCTTATATATTCTGCTTGAAGAAAGAGTACTATTACCTGATTTTTAGTAAGAAAAAAATCTAGACACATCACATTAGAATTAAAGGCAAGTGTTATTTAAAAATGGACTTGTCTACAACTCAGGTACAGAAGGTGATCCAAGTCCTTGTTATTCATGTGGCCAGCAGACCAGCAACAGCATTAGTTGGGGGCTTGTCAGAAAAACAGAAACGTGGGTCCCACCCCAGACTCACCAAACCAGAAGACCAAGAGATTCATATCCAGATTAGTTCGATAAGCACTGCCCTAGAATCATTCCGATAAAGAAGTTCTGAGAAAAGTGTATTGCTCAGACGAAGAACATTATTTCATGAACTCCTGAATATATGTATGGGGGTGGATATTGACACAGACATGAACCGGAAATGACCCTCTGCAGGACTTGCTGATTCACAGTCTGTCTCCAGCCTAGACTGCAGTGTCCCCACAGCACTGTCACTCAATGGCCACCATGTCCCCCCAACCCAGCACAGTTGGGAGTGAGAAAAATTCACTTCCAGGGGCACAGCAGTCATTTCAGCCACACTTCAAGTTCTTTCCCTTCCCACAGGAGTTGTTTGCTACTAAAAGATTAGGCATCTGTCTGTCCCTAAGCTTCTTTCTAAAAACATGTGAGGATCACAATGATGAAGAATTTATGGCATCTGAGCTAAAAACCCCAAACTCTACTACTACCCATTTATAGTTGTAGAACTTAACACACATGCAAGACTTTTCTGAATGCTAATTCCATTCTTTTATTCCTCATACCACAAACATTTTAGTTCATCTGCCTTTTTACAACCTGATTTATAATAAGCAAATTGCAAATAAAAAACAGGCATTCTTTAATCCTCTAAAATGCATGTATGAAATACAGAAAAAACCCTAGTATTTAAACATAAACAGGTTTAGCTGAAGCAACTTTATTGCAATCTCTTAGAGTTAGCATTACAGTTTAAATATTTATGCCTGTAAACATATGCATAATCTACAGTACATAGTTATTTCAGAAGCAGTTAAGACTTTTAACGAATTGAAAAAAACAACAAAACTTCAACACAAAGCTGTAACAATTATCTGAAACTGAAATTATTTACAATTAAACATCTGGGGTCCTGATTCACAAAACTTAGTGCATTTCATGATTTATGAGTTTTATAGAGAAAGATAAGCAGTATGTAGAATGTTCCCCAGGTAAAATCTGGGGTGAATGGCTTTTAGAAGAAAGTCTATCAATATACTTACTGAAAACTAGAGAAATAGTAACAAAACTAGAGCAAATGCATATGATTTGAAAATTGAAGTATATAGCAGCAATCAGAATAACAGGCAACAACATAAGAGCTAATGCCATTTTGACAGTACTCTTGGTAGGCATAGGAAGAAAAATGATTTTTTAGTTAAAAAAAGTCATCTCTATAATCACTACATGTGAATTCTGGGCAACAGTCTCCCTTCTTCCTGCAAAGTTGTCTTAATTGTTAATTAGTTGTTAAACTTAATGCCTGAATCAGAAAGTTTAAACAAAGGAGGAAAGCTCCTTTTATAAATAGTCACAAGACTTCAATGGGTTTTATTCAAGTATGAAAGCTTAGGGCAAGGTGACCAAATGGTTAGCTATTCCAACTGCCACAGAAACATCACAGATAAAGTGCCAGAAACCCAAGATTACCCTCGAAGCACTTCAATGGAGTTAAGTGATTTTATGTACCCAACAAAGGAGATGACTCAAAGAAAATTAACAAAAGAAAGTGTTTTTAAAGTGAAGTGATAAATTTCAGTGAATCAGGTCCCAGGTAGTCTTTAAGGGAACAAAAATTTACAGTAAACATTTTAAACTCTGGAATGCAGGTACTGTACAATTACCAGTGCATTTACAAAACTGCTCAGGCAGTAGTTGCTCCAGAGTAAGAATTAAAAAATGTACAAGCCAGTTCACAATGACTGAAGATATGTTATTAAAATACATTGTTAATCATAAAAATACTTTACTATGTACATGTACTGTATAAACTCTAGATTGAACCTACTGAAGGAAGCCTCTAAATCAATTCCTGGCCCATTGGTCCAGGAAACAGTGTAGCTCTATTTGGTCTTCATACTATACACATGGGCTCACAGGCATGGTACTGCAGCCGGTCGTCAATAAAACAGTAATGCACTTTTTTTGCAGAGTGTCTAGTTGGAAGACTCAGTTTTACTTCCGCTATTTTTTGCTTTCCTAAATGCTGATCCAAGTAACTCTGGGCATTCACATAATTCATTTGCAATTTGGTTACACTTCAAAAGAAGGCTATAATTCATTTCGTCAGTTATTACACTGTCTTGCTTGTAGTCAGGATGTTTTGCGATAAACTCTCTCATCCATCTGGCAACTGTCATCAGTTCTCCTGAAAAAAAAAAAAATTTTTTTTTAGGATAACAAAAGTGTGCATGTATTTTTTTTTATAAGTTGATATTTAATGGCCAGCATAAACATTCTTAAGAGGAATCGCTATGACCTTTTAGTATAGCCACATGGCAGGGGTTGGGAGCGTCTTTCATAGTGTCTGAAGAACTCCTCCTGGGGAAGAGTTTTAGGTTGCAGGCAGGCAATGAGAACACACACATCCAGTTTCTGTGGTACCTGTTAGATGCCACCCATATGCCGACCTTGCCAGCTCCTAGGGGACAGGAGCCAGCACATGTGTACAACAGCATGTGTCCTCCCATTTGGCCAGAAGGCTAGGACTACATACACCAGTGTCATTAGATTGCCTCAGAGGACTGGAGGGTCCCTCGAGTGATCTTGGATCAAAGCAGTGGAGAGAATAAACAACAGTAAGTAGAGTGAATGAAGAGGGAAACTGGTGACTTGGGATTCTACAGCTTTCCTCTGCGCCTCCAGAAAGTTTACAGAAGGCTCAAGTGAAATACAGATGCCACTACCATTATTACTGTTACTTTTATTAACAGCCGATCGCCCCTGGTGCTGAGTTGTCAGGTACTGTAAATGTGATCTCCTCAAAGCTCACAAGGAAAAGGGGTTCCCAGGAGGCTCATGCATGGAGGCAGGCCGAGCAACTAGACATCAGAGCTCCTTAGTTTCTCATTGCAGCATAAACTGGTCCACAATGATAAACGAAGGACACAGCTGGACATAACTGACAAACAGGCAATCCAGATGCCACATTTCATCAGCTAAGATGCCATCGATTCTAAGATGAACCTCTATTTCATGAACCAGTAAAAAAAAAAAAAAAGAAGCAGCGCTAATCCAAATTGTGACCGTCAAAGATTATAAGGTGTATCCAACTGCAGAAATGTTAAAACGTGAAAAGCTGTACATGGATAAAAAACATGGCATACTTTAAAAGATTACTTTAAGAAACTGAACACTTTAAGACTGCGTGGTTCTGCCCACAGTATGAGATTGAGAAAAGAAAGGCTGCCGTACCAGACGCTCTCTTCTTAATCAGCTTTAGGTAGTTCAGAATGCTACATCTGGTGTCCACATCCACTTCCATGTTTTCAAGGTAAGAGTTCAGAATCGGGATCAGTCCGGGAAACACGCCTTCCTACAAGAGGCAGGACAGGCTGTGAGCTCCTTGCCAGGTGGCAGGCAGAGCGAGATGTGCCGTACGGGGCCCCCTACCTTCCCGTTGATGATGGTGTCTATGCTCATGAGGGCGTACTCCTCCACGGCGGGCTCCGCGCTGCTCTGCGCCTTGCCGCACCCGTCCACCACAGCGTTGCCACCTGCCGGAGGAAAGGGCCAAGGAGCTGCGGCGGCTTGCTGCAGCCTAAGCTGATCCTAGAAATCTAAAAGAATGCAATACCTTTGCAAATGTCTTTCCTGAAGTAAAACATTCCCTGCAACACAGCATCTCGTTTCTGTGCCACTTTCATGTTGATATCAACCTAAGGGAGAAAAAGAATCACGACTAAGTCCAAAAACATTCTCCGTCGAACACAGAAATCTTACTGCTTTCCTCGCGTCTGCAATGAGAACTCACTCCCTTATGAATTCTGCTTTTCCTTTTCTTGTTGGAAGAACAGACTATGTGGGGCCTGTGTCCTTCAACCACAGATTGGTATGTGCTTTTTAATACCAATCGAGGAATTTTAAGAGAAGATCACCTTCCAAAACCAACCCAAACTCATGTGCATGTAGAATGTCTGCCATTAATTCAAAGCCCCTTCGTGACTCAACCTTGCAACGAGCCTACAGTGTTGGGAGGGCAGGCGGCCAGTTCTTCACACAGCACAGCAGCTCCCCAGAGTTCTCAGGGCAATGAAGGCGGGACCGGCCTAGCCTCCATTCTCCTAAGTCCAGTGCTCTTCCCTTCCTGCCACTGGGGTTTTGCCTCCTCACTTTAGTGAGGAAAGGGAAGAAGAGTCAGCAGGCCGTCGGATCTGGAATAAGGTGACAGCCCGCCAAGGGCAGAGGTCACTGCTGCTTGCCCACCTGGCGGCTGTGGCAGTGGCGCCTCATTCATGAACTGTTTCGTCTGTGAACTCTCCATTTCGCCAATGACTTTTTAAGACCTTCGAAGTAGAACTTTAACTTTTTAGTAGCAATCCCTTATTTTCTATAATGGAATCTTATGGGGAATCTCAATATATAAAATACTGTATTATTTTAGTATTTTATATAAATACTATATTATTTTAGTATTTTATATATTGAGATTCCCCATAAGATTTCATTATAGAAAATAAAGAATTGCTACTAAAAAGTTTATATATATAAAATACTTTATTATTTTAGTTTTTTATATATTATATATCGTATTTTAATATTTATATATTTAGATGATACTAAGTCTTATTGGCTATTAAATATAAAATGTCTGATTTTAAATCAAAAGTATAGTTTATTATATCTCAAACAAGCAGTACAATTAGTCAAAATATGCACCTAAACTATGGACACAGTTTAGCCATCTTAACGGTAGCTTGGTTATGCCAGCAGCAAAAAAGCCATGAAATCAAGAAAGGCATTTTCCACAGCTTGAGAATTGAATATTTTTCCTTGCAAGAAGGGGTCCAAAGCCTGAAAGAAGTGGTAGTCAGTTGGTGCAAGGCATGGTGAATACGGTGGATGACAGTTTCCAAGGCCAGCTTCTGTAGTTTGAGCAGCATTGTCTTACAAGAGGATTGGTCTGTCTCTATTGACCAATGTCAGCTGCTTAATCACAAGCATCCTCATCATTTCATCCAATTGGTTGCACTAGACATCCACCGTAATTGACCGGGTTTCATGAAGCTGTAGTGGATAATACCAGCACTGGATCACCAAATAGACACTATTAGTTTTGATGAATATTCAGTTTTGGACTGTGTTTTGACACTTCAGCTTATCCAACCACTGTATTGAACAGCTGCAACTGTCAAAACAAATCCATTTTTCATCACAAATAATGATGGTTATTTCTGATGAAATATTGTTATCACCAATAACAATAATGGTGTAATGGTTTGCCTTTATGTTGTGACAGCAAAGAAAGGCAAGCTTCGAGACGATTTCTCTTCTGACAGTCATTTAATTCATGTGGAACTCATCTATCCAGCTTCTTTACCTTTCCCATTTGTTTCAAATGGTTCAATATTGTTGGAATTGTCATGTCAAACTTGCTGCTAATTCACACATAGGTTGAGATGGATCCGCTTCCACTACAGCTTTCAGCTCATCATTATCCACATTAGTCTCAGGTCATCCATGTGGCTCATTTTCAAGGTTAAAATCACCAGAATGGAAATTCTCAACCATCGATGTACTAGGCATTCATTAGCCACATCCTTCCCAAACACTTAGCTGATATTCCGACCTGTCTGCACTGCATTGGTTCCATGACCAAACTCACAGTTGAAAATGGCATGCATTTTTGACTTATCCATGGTTTCACAAAAATTGTTCTAAAAAAATCTGAAAGATAATCACAAGCCAAATGCTGAGCTTTCCAGAGCAATTCTCCATGCTTCAGTCTTTCCCATAATTTCCTTTTCTTCACCATCCTGCTGGGATGAATCTTAATTTAGTCTCCTAAATCACTAACGTAGATCTTCAACATCTACTCTACTGTTGAGTATATTCAGTACACTTGAGTTTTAAAGGTGCAGCTACCATGTTTTTTAAGAACTTCTATTCTCCAAATGTTCTTTGGTTCATGTTATTTTATGGGTGTGACCCTTATCTAGAATTTAAGAATTCTTTCCAGTTTCTTGAATCAACTGTATTTCACTGAGGATGATATACTCCGCAAGACCAGCTGGGCCCTTCTCTTTAGGGCTGTTAATTGTTCTCAATTTTCTGTTGACTTTCAGACATCTATTTTTACTCATAAAAACAAAGGCCTTGAATAGTAGTTTACATGGACTCTCCCCCTTAAATGCATTTGGTCTCCCCAGCAGGTATCCATAAAACCAATGTGGGCGCACAGAATTCTATGGGTCACCTTCAATCTGGGTGGTGATGAGTGGGCGGGCAAAGGCTGACAGCCAGACTTCCTTCAGGAGGTGTTGAGGGAACAGGCACAGGCTGGCAAATCTCTCATGGAAAGGGCAGAGAGCAAGGCATCCTGGGGACAGATGCTGGGGCTAAGTAGTTTTATTCTTGTTTCCACTTTTGCGTGACAGAGCTGCTCTGCTTCTCCTCTCTCTGGCCCTGACACCCTCAGCAGGAGCCCCTGCAGCAAAGTCCTCACTCTGCTCAGCATCTTCCCCAGTCACTCTCTGCCGAGAGAGCCACAGAAACCAAAGGCCCCACCTTCCTCGGCTTTCCTCCCTCATCGCTAGAGTTGCTCTAAGGCTCTGCTGGGAAACTTCTCCCAGAAAGCTCCTTTTTCATCTTTGTTGGGCTGGGGCTGATCAACTCCGATTTGTTTTTCTGGCAGTCCAATGCCATCTATGTTCTTCATAAACATTTCAAGTTCGGTTCTATCGAGACCTTTCCCTGCAGCCCAGAGGTTACACTTTTCCCTCCCACCCTAATTTTAATATTGTAATCAAAATGGGATTTTTTGGTGGATGAAATCAATTGTGGGACTACATCTAGCCATCATTATCTTCGATGGAAATTCTTTAGACATAAAGCTTATGTTTAAAAGGAAAAAAAAAAAAAAGTAAGAGTGGAGGGAGAAGCATTTTATTGTAAAGGGTCAACAATTCTAAACGAAGTCAGATTTGAAGTAACAGAGTATACTAACAAATGACTATATCTACACCCACCACCATAATGAAACACATCCTTACCTTTGACAGTGGAATGAGAAAATCCAGTTTGTACGAAAGGATCACTCTGGTGAGCAGAACCACAAACACCACATAGGCAGAGTTCTCAAAGTCTGTTAACTGAACCTAGACAAGCAGAAGCCCGGAGAAGTAATATGGACCAACCACACAAACGTGCTCTTCCCTGGCCCAGGCCCCTCCTTGAACCCCATCATTCCCAAATCCTCTCCTAATTCCCATCTGGGTCTGGAAGCCCTAGGCCCCCATCTGTTCTCAGAAACCAACCTGCCTTAGCTTTTGGACTTGCTTTTAAATGTGCACATGCTGGATTTTTATTGCCATATAACAAATGTAAAGGCTTCTTCTGGTAGGAGCATCAGAGGGTGACAGTCAGAGGATGAGCCAGTTCCTGCCAATGCCTGGGTCTTACCTCCATGGGTCGGAATTCAACTCTCCATCCGATATCTGAGTTTGGAGGAGGGGGCTTAAATCTCATTGTCTGCCAATTTGTGGACTGAATATTCTATAATAAAAAAGAGAAGAAACCAAACTTTCCACATGTCCAGGAAAATATTAGGATGATGTGCTATTTAATTAGGGAAGACAAATGTTTACTGTCCATGCCAAATACTCTTTAACTTGCAAACACATAAAGGTATAATAAAACTTTCTTGGAGCGTGATCTTCTAAGAAAATAAAACAAGAGTTCACCGAAAGTCAGACACCCTTCCTGTCCCTGCATGCCTCATCCCCACTCCCACTGTCTACCCCCACGACTGGGCAGCCTCTGAGGAGCCACACGGCCTACCCTATTCCCACTCAGAGTTCTGGCAGCCAGGCTGCCATTCTGAGAGTCACTGGACACTTCCGTCTTCTTTCCTTTGTCCTCCCTTCTTGGGACCTGGGAATGCTGCTGCTTCAGTGATCCCAGAGCCTGAGAAGGACAGCTGTTTCTTAAGATGTTGAGAAAAGGCCCTGGACAGGCTAGGAAGCCTAATGGCAATCCTGGAGGGATTTGTATCTCTTTTGAGAGTGTGGTGGGGAAGGAAGGTGCTATAGATTGAATTTAGAAAGGCATGCATATGAATATCTGCATTTAACGTTAGGTGACATGCCACTGAAAAAACTGATCATGTTATTTTTTTGTGCAGCAGATATCTGGATTTTTTACCACTAAGCAAACAAGAGAAAATACTGAACAAAAAAAATTTAGGATCAGACAGATAACCAGTAAGAATCATAGCATAGGAGTACTTTAAACCAATTTTTGATTTTTCTTTGTTCTTTACTGCACTGGGTAATTTAAGGCCTATGAGAGTTCTGGTGATAACCAATGCCTCCCAGGTACAGAAAACTGCCTCCCATCTGGGCTCATGGAACAAAATGCATTCAAAACGGAGGAGATACCTCAAAATGGTCAGACTCATTGGCATCATCCAGGTGTATCTTCTCTTCAAACAGAGTCAGGGGGTCTCTGATAAAGAGGTGAGCGACATGCTGGGCCAGAAGATGGTCAATGCCTGCAAAGACAGATCACACGGGCGCTCACTGCAGAGCAGGAGCCACCACTTTCTCTAAGTCTAGAAAGACGACAGGACAGCTCAGGAAGTTTGAAGAAAGGGTGTCTAGAGACTTAGGAAATAGCCGGTTTGCTTAGCATCTTCACCTCGCCCAGGATTTTATCCTATGGACACTGGGGAAGTGTCAGAGTTTCATTCACTACTTACACAATGCCTGCTGGGGCACTGGTGTGGGCCTAGGTACAGACCTCCAAAGTAAGTTCCTTTGGCTAAAAGTCAAGAAGATCTCACAAGTATTTGGAACTTGAAACTTTAGGAACAAGCAGCCTCATAAGAAAAGTTAGAGACTTCACACTAAAAATAGAAACCAGACCAGGAGTCAGCAAAAAAGTTTAAAAGAGCTTTGAAGAACTAAAGACGTACAATCAAACCTAGGAAAACAGAAGGGAAACTCACCTTCCTTCAACAGCTGTTCGTAGATTTCTTTATCTATCGTCAAGTCGATGTCATTATATTTCTCTCCACACTTAGATAAGTAGCTGTCTATTGAGTCGTATCGGGATTTACTAATCCTATAGTTATTGTTCTTCAGCGGCTAAAATTTAAAAAAATATGAATAAACACCATAAAAAATGATCTAGAAATGAACTAATGCCCAATATTAAAATGCTACATATTTTTATATACAATATAAAAACCTCAACATAAGATACTGAAGTCAGTGAACCCTAAAAAGGATTAGAGAAAATTGTATTTTAAAAAATCTGAAGGCAATTTAAGTACTCTTTTCTTCTGATTTAAATATTTTTTTTCTTTTTAAAGCAGATTGTTCTCATTCTTATTAAGCTAGGAAAATGCAAAGTCGAAAGCAAAAAAAAAAAAAACCCTATGACAGAAAATCAAAATGATCTATCCCTTAAAGTTTATTTCTACTCAGAAAGTATGTTCAATAATTTATGAATAATCACATAAAGATCGGAGCAGCAGTAGTACAGTTCAGGTTGAGACTTCACAATCACTTGGGAGAGGGGGGTTCTTTAAAAACACCTATGTCCCGGACCCAGTCCTAGAGATTCTTATTTATCAGGTCTAGGGTGAAGCCTGAGTGTCTATTTCTAAAGATCTTCATAGGTGGTTCTGATGCATACCGCTAGTTGGAGAAATGGAGGGTGGGTTACAGGTCAACATGCAAACAAGAAGTGCTAACCTACTAATATTAAGCAGAGCCTAACCCTTTATATGGAAAAAGAATCTTCTGCAAAAACTTATACCTTCCACAGCAGAAAGCATCACATACAAAAGCACTCAAGTAGTGTCAAACGCCTTTTGGTAAAAATAGCCATCAGCACTGACTTCCAAAACATACAAAAATGGCACTAATTTTAAAAGAAGCTAAAACAAATACATGATAAAAATTAATTCCCTACCCAATACATATCACTTTCCCCACATATTCACCCCAAAACAAACCCTGTGAAGTCAAAGACCACAAACAAAAATAGGTCTATGATAGTCTTTCTTCCCATATGTGACTAACCTACTTAAGATAAAAATTTAAGGGGAACTTCAAAATTGCAAGTAGTTACAATAACTGCATTTTACCTGCTTGATTTAAAAAGGGCTATTAAGGAAAAATCATTCCCACCTCCAGTCCTCTCTCCTCCCGAGTTCTGTCATCTACAGATGCAGAAATCACTCCCCAGCGACAATCAATGTCTGACACATAGCCTCGGTAAAAAGGAGACGCAGCACTCAAAGCCATCTAAAAACAAACAGAAGTCAGTTTCTGTAGATTGTGTCACTTACATGCTGAAAAAAGCTCCACATAGTTATTTTTCTGGTCAAAAAGAATCGGTTTATGCAACCCATATAAGACTTCCACCCTATGGACCCATGATTGCTTTCTTGTAGCAAAACACATCAGAAACAACCCAAATCATTAGATTCGATTCATTTAAAAACATCCTCTCTATAATGTGGAAACAACCCAAATCTTTTCCCATGAAGAATGGGAGAGAGAAAATGGCTACGCTCAAACTTAACACACGTTTTACTAGCAACAGTAAACTTCGACAGCTTAGACTCTTGGCTTCTTAGCTCTAATCTGCAGATTATTTATCTTCTTTTCCGAACAACGTCTTAACTGATGTGATTTAAATAGCACACTATCAGCAAATTCTGCACATGTAGTCTTATTTCATACAAACAAGTATTTAAAATAAGAAGTAATTTCTACTTACGACAATTGGACAGATAGTGGCCAACTGATCATAAAGGTATCTGGCCTCAGATATGCTGCAGGCTTGGAATGTCACCTGTTTAAGATTGCAAGTTATTAACAGCAAGGAAAGATCATCAGCATGCTCCCCAAGAAGTCAGAAGAGAAAGGTAGCTTGGGAAGGGAGGGGTGAGGTAACAGCCCTTCACTGATGACAACATTTAAAGCACTGGTTTTGTTTAAAAGCTGTCTTCAGTGAATTAGAAAATGGTATTTCATCATTTTCCACTACCTATAGACAACTAATATACGTGACCATGTTCCTAAGTGAAATACGATTAAGAAGTCAGGAAAGAAAAACAGGACACAAATACATGATGAAGTTCAGCAAAGCATTTCCTCTTTTACTGGCTTATTTTCTTCTGCAACTTCCCATCTCCTCATTTAGCTGAGGGGTTACATAAATTGTGAAACAAAAGGGATTTGGGGATGTTCACAATAGTTTCCAAAGTTCACTGGTGGCAGTGTGGGGAACAGCTTGGAAGGGGGCAAGACTGGAAAGACAGGGAAGCAGACAGAACACTACCTGTCAAGGCAAAGGCTAAGAAAGGATGTGGGGAGAGGGACATCAGAGTCAAAGCATCAGGTGCTGGTGACCAGTGGGGACAGAGAGTGGCACGGGTCAGGGAGGGGCACTTAGGTTTTGCCTAGGGTGCTCCTAGGACAAGCAGGAAGAAGAGTTAGAGAAAAAGATATAACGTGACATGATGGGCTTATGAAACCAAGGAAACACATGACCAAGAGGCCTTGTAAGTGGCTGGGTCTTCAGGGCTGGTACATAGAAGAAAAATTTGAGCTGGAGAAATATTTGGGAAGTAGGCTCAGATGATGTTCTGAAGATGGAGAGATCACCCAGGAAGACCACACAAGGTGGGTCAAGTAGAACAGTTAAGAGTTAGGCAGAAATAAAGATCACATAATTTTGTTAGCACAAATCATCCTCTAAAACAATTACTCGATAGAAACTAAAAAAAGATCTGCCTTCTTTGGGGGACTGGCATAGAAGAGGCAAGGAATACAAATTGTGTTTGTGTTAGCACATTTGTAATAACGGCAAACTGGGAACAGTTTTAATTTCCTCTGTTACTGTTATTCAATGACAGTTTGAATTTAGCATTGGTTTGGAAATTTAAGTGTTAAGACTTGAAATAACAGCAGCTGAATGAATAATATGTTTACTGTTACGATCTCCACCTGTTAGTTACAATAGTTTTAGCTAGATCTCAACTTTGCTTTTTTAACAGCTGACAACTTCTGTTGGTGACTCACCAGTTTATCTGCTCAATTATAATAGTACTTCATGTCAGTGTAGAGACTAACTATAGAAAATTATTTAAACAATTTAGTGTCCTGACCTTCCTATAATTCCCATGTTATTGCCTAAGTCAGCACTGTATTTTAAAGGTAGTGATAATTAACTAGTCATTACAAATTAATTCAACATGGAAAGTGTCACAGACATCAAGGAATACAAGTTTCAAAGGTTAACAGAAATAAAGATTCAGAAGGATTGGCAATTAGGTCATTACCAAATCAATGGTCATTTCCACAAACAGGTACAGACTTGGAAACCAGTTTGTGTGTGATAAGGATTAAATGAGAAGTGAGGGAGTGGGAACTGGTAAGCAAATACTTATTTGTTGTGATCCCATCACTAAAATTTAAGCTTCAAGAGGGCAGGGACCTATCTTGCCAATCTCTTCCAAGTCTGTAGGACGGTGCCCGACACCTCGTTAGTGCTTAATAAATATGCATTAAATGAATCTTGAAGGAGGGGTGGTGCCAAAGATGAGAACACAGGGGGAAAGGGATAGTGAGAAACTTGAAAAACCATGACCCCCCAAAACCAAACTTATAAGGCATTAGGACTACAACATACCTAAATGTTCCCCCCTAAGTATTTTGACTGATGAATTATTTTGAACATGCATCTTCTTGTTTATTTAGGTCTTTTTTTTTTTTTTTTTTTTTGAGACAGAGTTTCACTTTATTGCCCAGGCTAGAGTGAGTGCCATGGCGTCAGCCTAGCTCACAGCAACCTCAAACTCCTGGGCTCAAGCAATCCTGCTGCCTCAGCCTCCCAAGTAGCTGGGATTACAGGCATGCGCCACCATGCCCGGCTAATTTTTTCTATATATATTTTAGTTGGCCAATTAATT
>VSMD01117061.1:0-104679 GCA_008750895.1 Mirza zaza | reverse complement strand
TATGTTCTTACTTTTTTCAATGTTTCTTTTAAAGACCTAAACAATTTTTGGGTTATATACTACATTATGTACACCAGAATAATTTCTCCTTAACATACCTATGCGATTTCCCTCTTGCTCCCTAAAATAGTATATTTTTCTGAGTTAACCAAAATAAAATCTGTAAAGAGCTAAAGTAATTTACCATGATCAGAGTGTAAAATCCTTTACTATGCTAATCTGGATCAGTTTAGAACCATCACTAAAAACTTTCTGTTCTTTCAAATTGCTGGTATCAATGGACATAAAACTAATCCCACTACCCACCCACAAAAGATGTGTCAGGAATTTGAGGCTGCAGTAAGCTATGATATGCCACTGCACTCCAGCCTGGGAAACAGAGAAAGACCCTGTTTCTAAGAAATAAATAAGTAAATTTTTAAAAATAAAAATTTAAAAAGATGTGAGTTTTTACTGTAAAGCTGTAAATCTCAAACAAACCTTTGGTCCAAGCAAAAAACCTTTATTAGGGTTTTTCTTACATGTACTATAGTGATTGGAACTAATGCTTTCAGATCCTAAAAGTTTAAAAAACAAAAAGAGCATTATAATTTGAAGATACACAAGCTGATCTTACTCTACTAAAGAAGCTTTATTAATTCTAATTAACAAATTTCACTCAAGAAGGAAGTACATTCAAACCAAGAACTTTATTATGGGCGAAAATATTTTAAAAGAATAGAAGGGATTATCTGTTTTTTGTTGTAAACCTGAGCTATTCAAATACAATTCAGAAGCAGAATTTTTAACTTGTCAAAAGTTACCTGAAAAAAGAAAGCTATTTTAACTACAAAAAAAAAATCAGAATACATATTTAAAATTCTATACAAAGTATATTACAATGTTAGCATAAGAGTATGGGGGGTAGACTCAGATTTATTCTGTAACAACCATGTCCAAATAGGAAAACTGGATGTGCTTCCCCCAAATATACCTGATGAGATTTCCACAGGAACACAGTATAACAGGTAGAGTGGATATTCCAAACCAAAATATAAGTCAATTATAGTACTTCACATTCCATGATATGCATTCAAGAACACCTGGTAATTAACTAAAAGAATTATGACAACTGAGTACCATGGGGTCTGTTCAGTTATTACAAGAGAAAAAATCATCTACAGTAATAATGCTTTCCACCTGGACAGTACTTTTTTATTTTCGCGATACTTTATGATAAAACACTTTATAAAGTTGTACTTTGTTGTTCCTTGTATGAAATTAGCGCGCACACACCCTACCTATTTTCGTCCTGGAGTTCAAAAATCAAGCACAGCAAATTACAACAGCGTGCAGAAAGAGTAGCAACACTTAAAATCTTACTAACGTCACTGGTGGCTGATAATCAGTTTATTAAGAAATGTTCCGTTACAATCCTAAAAAGTCTCTCCGTATAGATTGAGCGTCTTTACAGTCTACGATGGACAGGTTCCCCAACATCCCTAGGCTCCCTAACCTTGGGGGAGGGTAATTCCTGCCAGGATGGGACAAGAAGTGATGAATGGTTTAAACCTACCCATCGCAAGCAGGGAGCTGGTTCCACCTGTCCTGCTGTACGAGCTCATCCGCCCTCCAGGAGGAAGGAGAGGCTTTCTCAATACATTATCCAGCTCGTCTTCTCCTAAGAGAACAATCGGTAGAGGATTCCCAAGGGGTTCCTACAGTACTCCCTTAACTACAAGAAAAACAAAGGTTCAGGCCCAGCTCTATGTCACTCCATATTCCTTTCTTGATAATCTAGGTGCTCGATAAGCCTCACCACGCAGTCATTTGGCAGAGGATGGCATGGAGGGCATAATACTCCAGATACACAAGGGGGTGGGGGGATACGTACCAAAGAACTGAGCGAACTCTTAAGTTGTCGCTTGCAAAACGCAGCCTATCAGGAGGTCCCCTTCCAGGGGAAAGGTACAGAATTCAGAATGTTACAATGAGAAATCCGGGGTGGGTGGAGAGAGGGGTCCACAAGTCGCCAGGTATATGACAGGGACGGGATAGACTGTGCTGAGGGGCCAACAGGCGGGCTGGCCGCAGGCACTGGGGTCGTGGCTAGGGGTGGCGGTGCCCAACGGGTCAGACTCCCGGGGCTGGCGAGGACCCCGGCGCTCGTCCGCCCGACGGGCTACCCAGCGAGGTTTCAAACCGCCGCCCTCGGGAGGCGCTCGGCCGATTGGAAGTTCCACAACAACCGTCACCAGCCCAGGGCCAGAGCGGCAACTCATCCGCGCAGCTCTCCCAGCCCTCTGCGCTCCCCCGAGACACCAGACCCCACACACTCGACCTCCGACCGAGGTCCCAACTCGAGTCCCGCCACCGGCTCCTCGCACGCCGAGGGCGCCCGCCCTCCGGACCGCACCAACGCCCCCGACCGGGCTCCGCCGCGGGAGTTCGAGGGGCGCGACGGGGCCTCGCGGGGGGGCGGGCAGGATGGGAGTCCCTCGAGTCCGCCTCGGGACGCAGCCCCACGACCACCTCCGCCTCGCCCCTCAGGTACGGCCCGCGGGGCTCCGACCCACCCATCCCGCCGAGTCGCGGGGAGGGCGAGAACCGGAGCGAGCCTACTCCCCCCGCCCCTGCTCTTACCCATCTTTCCGCCTCGCCTTGTAGACGTGCCCGTAGGTGCCGCGTCCCACTTTGCACCCTTCGTACTCAAACAAATCCTCCACCCGCTCCCGCTCCGCCGCCAGCTTCGCCTTGAAATCATAATCCATTGTCTGCTTCCCCCATAGAGGCACCGGGACGCGGGGGCCGCCGCCGCTCAGTCCCTCCTCCTCCTCCCCCCGTGGCCGCCGCTCCACTTCTCTAACAGCCGCCTCTCGGGCGCGCGCGCGCCGCCCGCCGCTCCGCGGTCCGCCTTCAGCAAGGGACTCCTCGGCGGCCGCGGCAGCCACCTCCTCCACCTCCTCCTCCTCCGCGGCGGCGGCGGCTCCCGCAGACACCCCCAGTCCCGCCTCCCCCCTTCATTTCCTTGTTTTGGAACCTGGTGGGCCGCACCGCAGCTTCCTCGAGCTCATTAACGAGCCAGCCCGCCCGCCCCGTGTCGCGGAGGCTCCTGGGAAATGTAGTCCCGAAGGCCTGAGAAGCAGCGGCTGCTAGGGCCGCGTAGGAAATACAGCTCCCAGGTTACCTCGGGCCGCCACGGCCTCGCCCCCGAAAGGCATGTACGCCTGCGCACTTGAGCCGCACCCCTCAGGTAGCAACCGACTCCCAGCTCCTGGGGAGGTAGAAAGCGCAAAGTTACAGTGTGCTGTCTGCGATTCTGTGGGACGTAGTGGAAAGGAGGCCCCTGCTCTGGTAGATAAAGGATGCTCCACTGTGGCTAGCCCCAGACGAGAAGGAGAATGGAAAGCCTGCAGTCAGCGCCTTGCTCAGGAGTTTGCTCCAGCTGCGAGGACTGTGCTTAGTACAGTTGTACTGCAGATCGTTGTTTGTTTTCTAAGGCAATTAGTCCGCCTATTGCCCCGCCCCCGTCCAGCCGCTCATTGGCGGGGACTAGGGAATGACGTCCTCGTCGGTGCCTGGGTATCCCCAGGCTTTGGCTTCTTTCCCGCTCTTGATTGGTAATTGGATGTGCTCGGTTCTTCCTGATAGGTTAATCTTTTTTCTTTAGGATGCAAAAACCGTATTTCAAAACCTGAACGTTCAGCGGTTTTTTAGTTCCTGCGTTGGTCTGAGGAGAACATGTAACTTCTCAGCCCCAGCAGCCAATCATCCTTTGCTTGGCGCTCGTCAGCTTTCTCCTAGCATATGCTGTTCCGGTAGCCAAGCTTTGGCCATCTGTCTAAGGACAATTAAAGTGCTTGGAGGATGCATCGTTTTAGAAACAATCATTTGGGTTAGATTGTAAAGGATTTTTTACAGTCTATGTATAATGATGAGATTTCCCTAGAATGTTTAAGAAAGTCCCTTTAATCTGGATGAACACTGGTTCATTATGGTGCTGGGGCTCAGGACAAAATATAGCTGCAGGAATCCAGAATATGACACCGCAATATATGCCACTCTGACATATTGATAACTTTGAGCTAAAAAGAAATTGAGAACCAGCCACACAGGAAGTGCTTCACCTCCCCCTCTACTGCCTAAAAGAAAGGATAAAACTCCCCTTTTGTAAAGAGGAATTTACATCTATAAACGAAAATTTCATTAATGTGATGTCCTTAGTACAGAAGAGAGCTGCTTCTAGTCAGCTTCTATCACCTGAGAGACTTGTCTGCATAACAAGGCAACCTTTAGTCATGTTACAGTTCTCCCAAATTTCCCTTAATTTGTCTCCACCATGCCCAAGAAGCCCTAAGCTCCAATTCTTTTGTTTTGTTTTGTTTTTCTTTGTTTTTTGTCTTTTTCAACAGACAGGTTCTCACTATGTTGCCCAGGCTAGCCTTGAACTCTTGGACTCGATGATCCTCCCACCTCAGCCTACAGCTGGGACCGTCTCTCCTAGCCCATTCCTTTGTGTAGGTCAGGATGCTATGCTATCATCTGCCCCTTCTTTGAGTCTCGTATTTTGTGAGAGTCCCAAGCATACATACCTAATTAAAACTACTTTTCTCCTGTTAATCTGATTTATGGCAATTTAATTTATAGACCAGCCAAAGAACCTAGAAGAGGGAAGCCATTTTTTCCTCCCCTACAATGAATAGTGTGCCTAACGTCTCAGATGCTTGGGATACAAACTTAAACATGATTGGTGCTAGGATAGGACTTCCATAACACATTCAGCAGAAGCACAAAGAAAGGAGTGGTCAATTCTACCTGCAGTGGTAGATAAGGAAAGTTAGGGAACTACCTGCCAGGTTTTGAAAGAAACTTGGAAAACTAGAGGGGAGGAAAGGGGAAGGATTGTTATTTACTATGACACCCTCTCCTAGAAAACTTCCTCAGACCCAGAAGGTATCTTCAATCTAGAAGAATTTGAGTTGCTTTTATTGCCAGGCACTACAGTAGGTGCTGGAAATACCAGACAAGAATTGGTCATTTTCTACCCGGAAACTAACCCTACTTAAGAAATAAACATACAAGCAAATAAAAAATAAACTGCATGAATACAAAGAACAATGGTAGAATAGGCAGAGGTCTAGGGAATTAGAGTAGGCTTCATGAACTAGGTGGGTTTGAGCCAAAATTTAGAGAATGAGTAGGACCTTACTCGAAGGACAAGTGGAGTAGGAGACACAGAATTATGTCAGACAAAACAGCATGTACATATATTATGAGAGAACATGATATATTCTGAGGGATGCAATTAGTTTGAATATTATAGATCAAGGCAGGAAAAGGGAATGTTATCCAGTCCAGAGGAGACTGGACGGACAGACTAGCAGAAGTCAAATTATGAAGAGCTATATATGTTGAGCAGAGGTGTTAGATTTCATTATTCTGTAGGCAAGAGGAAGTCATTAAAAACCTTTAAGCTAAGGAGAACTATAATCAGTCCTTTCATTTTATTTATTTATTTATGTCGGGGTTTTTTGTTTTTTGGCTTTGTTTTTTGAGCCAGGGACTTGCTCAGTTGCCCTGGCTAAGAGTGACTCTTGCATAGCTCACTGCAACCTCAAACTCCCAGGTTCAATCGATCCTCCTGCCTCAGCCTATCAAGTAGCTGGGACTATAGGCCTGCACCACCACTCCAGGCTAGTGTACCTATTTTTTGTAGAGACAGAGTCTCCTTCTTGCTCAGGCTGGTCTCAAATTCCTGGCCTCAAGCAGTCCTCCCGCCTCAGCCTCCCAAAGTGCTAGGATCACAGGCCTGAGCCACCACTCCTGGCTTATAATAAGTCTTATGTACTCAAAACATCTTTCTGACAAAAGTGTTCAGCATAGATTGGAAGAAGGTGAGAAAGAAGTTAATAAAGAAGCTATTGGCCGGCCGCGGTGGCTCAGGCCTGTAATCCTAGCACTCCGGGAGGCCAAGGTGGGAGGATTGCTCAAGGTCAGGAGTTCGAAAGCAGCCTGAGTGAGACCCCATCTCTACTATAAATAGAAAGAAATTAACTGGCCAACTAATATATAAAGAAAAAAAATTAGTCGAGCATGGTGGCACATGCCTGTAGTCCCAGCTACTCGGGAGGCTGAGGCAGGAGGATTGCTTGAGCCCAGAAGATTGAGGTTGCTGTGAGCTAGGCTGATGCCATGGCACTCACTCTAGCCTGGGCAACAAGGTGGGACTCTGTCTCAAAAAAATAAAAAAAAAAAAAAAAAAGAAGCTATTGCTATTGCGGGCTGGGTGCAGTGACTCACGCCTATCATCCTAGCTCTCTGGGAGGCCGAGGCAGGTGGATTGCTCAAGGTCAGGAGTTCGAAACCAGCCTGAGCAAGAGTGAGACCCTGTCTCTACTATAAATAGAAAGAAATTAATTGGCCAACTAATATATATAGAAAAAAAAAATTAGCCGGGCATGGTGGCGCATGCCTGTAGTCCCAGCTACTCGGGAGGCTGAGGCAGCAGGATTACTTGAGCCCAGGAGATTGAGGTTGCTATGAGCTAGGCTGATGCCATGGCACTCACTCTAGCCTGGGCAACAAAGTGAGACTCTGTCTCAAAAAAGAAAAAAAAAAAAAAAAGAAGAAGAAGAAGCTATTGCATTAACACTGATTAAAAATAAGGATCTGAACCATGAAGGAGCAGTGCTGATTATGAGGAAAAGGCATGTACTCCTGCCTGGGTGACAGAGCAAGACCCTATCTCTAAAAATACAAATAAATAAGTTTTTCAACACCTTGTGTTCCCAAAGGTATGGAGAAACAGATATTCTTCTGCATTGCCAGTGGAAGTATATATTAGCAAAATAGCTACCAATATATGCATTATATTTTTTATTTTTGCAACATCTTTTAAAATTACAAATGTATATATGCCAAAACCCAGCAATACCATCTAGAAATTTATCCAACAATTTTATTCCTTGTGGTAGATGCTCTTCAGGGCTAAAGAATGTATTCTCCCAGGCTGCTGGGAGTGCTGTCACAGTCAACCTGCAGCTGGCAGCCCTCTTCAGGAATTGCCTTGGCTGAAGTGTCATCTCACCTAAAGGTTGTGCCATTTTCCCAGAACAACCTATCTCCAATGACTGATTATGCAGGGGGCATAAAAAGCCCAGATCTCTCACCCCACTTTAGGATGACTCTAACAAGTCATCCTATTTTCAGAACTCCTTGTGGGGTTACTTGAGGCCATCACTAAGAATGTATTGCAGACCAACTGCTTAGTCTCCCCAATCTTGCTTGCTTTCTTTCCCTTCCACAGATATGGAACCCAAGTACACTCCCTAATAAAGTAATCTGTTATTCCCTATCTCAAAGTCTGCTTCTCCAGGAGCCCAACTTGTGATACTCCTCCCCCCATGTGCATGACGATATAAAACAAGGTTATTCATTGAGCATTGTTTATAGTAAGAATAGACTAGAAACAACAGAAATGATCATGGGGAAGGTACTAGGTGAAGTATGACACTTCTATCAATAAATAATTATGTAACCCTAGAATAATGTGAAGGCTGTGAAAATATTCCTCTTAGATCTCCTTCTGCAGGGAAGCCCCAGCTGCTGAGCTTTGAACCTATAGCAATTGCACCTAGGCCACACTTCCCATGAGCTACTCCCAGCCCATGACTGAGCATAGCAAGGATAATAAGGCAGACCCATTCCCACAGGAAGCAGGATTGCACAGGAAGCACTCTAATGGGTGGCTTTGCTTGGGGCTCTCCATCAGCCTGGCTGAAACTTTCTTAGGACTGTGTTGCAGTCCAAGTCACTGCCTACCCAACCCTACTTCTTTCCCTCTCCCCTTCACAGAGGTCAGACCTTGTGGGGCAAGAGTAATTGAGGCAGGCCCACAAGGAGATTAGCTACTTCTCCCTATGGAACCAGGTCTCTAAGATAGGGGTTGCCATAGAGGATAAGGAAATTGATAGGCAACAGAGAGAAATAAAAGAATATACAGAGACTAAGGTATAGTTTATAGTTATAAATATATATATAGAGAGAGAGATCAGATATAACACAGCAGGAAGTTCCTAGGGGACTGGCTGATCTCCACTACCGCCAGCAATATGGTTAGATTCAGACAGGTTTTTATAATCACAGACATCAATTACCAGTTGTCAGGGTAACATATTTGCATATTAGGGAATGCAGTTGCTAAGGGATACAGGTAGTGGGTTAGGGTCAAAAGTCCTCTCAAGGGGCTTTTAATCTATCCAGGTGAACAAACAGGTACAAAGTCTTTCAGGGGCTAACTTCTAAAGAGGTAGTTGTGAATTAACAAAGGTAAAACAAAAGAGGTATAGTGACTCAATATTTCTTTGATTAGTTATGGTGGACTTAAAGGTAGACAGACAGGAAAGAACAGGAAGCCCATCTCTATAAAACAGGTTGTTTATAACAACCAGGGCACATCTCTGGGCAAAGTGCACTCATTGTCTCTGGCTCACATCCTGCAGGCCATGTTTGCCTTGTCTTGTCTTTCAGGACACAGGGAAACTCACAGATTTTGAGATGCCAGGAAGCCTTCCTGGAAAACATCCCTACCGGAGATTTGAGAGCTCTCCCATGATAGCAGCCTCTAATAAGTGAACCATTGAGTCCACACATTCCTTCAGGGCAAAACCCTGAAAACTCCTGTTTCTGTCTTTAATATAGTAATATTGGGTTATACAGTAAAATAATGGTCTTATGAGCCACATTTCACTAATTCCTCAATCATATTTTCTCAACAAGACCTGCCTCACAGCCTGATGGCTCCTCCAGCTTTGTCCCCTTTTTTCCCCCACAGGCATCTCCTCCAATAAATCTCTTGAGTGTCTAATCCTGTCTTGGCATTTGTTTTTCTGAAGACATGAGCAATGGGAGAATAAATTGTTTATGTACTGACATGAAAAGACCCGCAAGATATATTTTAAATGTAAAAAGCAACAATCAGAAGAGCATTTATAATATGCTAACATTTTGGTAAAAAAGAAAATGCCTGTAATCCTAGCTCTCTGGGAGGCCGAGGTGGGCGGATCGTTTGAGCTCAGGAGTTCGAAACCAGCCTGAGCAAGAGTGAGACCCCCATCTCTACTATAAATAGAAAGAAATTAATTGGCCAACTAATATATATAGAAAAAATTAGCCGGGCATGGTGGCACATGCCTGTAGTCCCAGCTACTCGGGAGGCTGAGGCAGCAGGATTACTTGAGCCCAGGAGTTTGAGGTTGCTGTGAGCTAGGCTGACGCCACGGCACTCACTCTAGCCTGGGCAATAAAGTGAGACTCTGTCTCAAAAAAAAAAAAAGAAAATGTACACATTTGCTTGTATATGCATAGACTTAGCTCTTAAAAAAGACCACAAAAAACTGCTCAGGAAAGCGGAACTGTGTACTCGAGAATTGGGAGTAGACTGGAGAAGTTTTACTGTATGCATGCCTTTTTGAATTTTGATCCACGAGATGTTTCCTTTTCATATAAATAAAATTTAAGTGGGCAAAAACTGTGGGAGCTTGGCTAAGAAAAGAAGGAGAAAGTTAGGATTGTAGCTACTGTGGTTAAGAGAGATTGAGAGTTTTGTTTTCTGTTTATTTTTAATAAGAGAAAGGAACTTTTCATATATTAAGGGGAAAGAGCTGACAGAGAAGTAAAAGGTGAACCACAGGAAATAGTGGGGCTAATATATAGAGCCCCACGAGGCAGAATCCAGGCACTTGTAGCTTCACGTGGAGAGAAGGAAAGGGCATCTTCCAAAGGTGGATGAGGAGAGAAAGATTGTGTACACATGAAGAAAAGGGGATTGAGAAGGCAAAGGTGATTCCTAGCCTCATTATAATAAAAATAATAACTTGTATTTTTCACATGGAGTGGAAAGCATGATCAAATACAGAGAAAAAAAAGCAGCGGAGATAAGGGCAAGGGGCTTGAGGAAAGAATGACAGCTTTGGTATGTTTCTTAGAAATTAAGAGGAGTAATGATGAGAGCTAACATTTAGTGAATCCCAGACATGAGTTAACTAATATCCTTATAGCTGCTCTATGAGAAAGGTATGTATTATATTATCTCCATTTTACCTATAAGAAAACTCAGGTTCCGGGAGGATAATTTATGTTGTATTACAGTTAGTGATAGGATTTAACCTCAGGTCTCTAAGACTATTAAGGAAAAGACTGCAATGTCCAGTACAGTGGTCCCCTCAATCCTCAGGGGATATGTTCCAAGACTCCCGTGTGGATGCCCAAAACCTGGATAGTCCTGAATCCTACATACATTGCTTTTTCCTATATACATATACTTATGATAAAGCTTAATTTATATATTAGACACAGTAAGAGATTAACAACAACAATAATAAAATAGAGCAATCATAATAATGTACTATAATAAAAGTTATGTGAACGTGGTGTTTCTCTTTCTCTCTCAAAATATCTTATCGTACTGTACCACAGGTAACTGAAACCATGGATAAGCAGAGACTACTGTATCAATATTGCCATTTATCACGATTAAATGGTCCCACACAATAACTCTATTCTCCCTATCTTAAAGACTGTTTTGTATATGTTCAAATGACTACCACTGCTTTCTTTTTTTTTTCTCCATATGGCTGATATCAGTCATGATTTCCCCTTTCTCAGCGTACACAAGGGTCACAGAGTTCATGAAATAGAAAGAATGTGTAGTTACCATTGCCTTTGAGATGTCCATTGTCTCAGTATGAGGCCTTTGTTCTTTCTACTCTACCAGCAACAGTTCTCTGGCCAATCAGATTTCAGAGCATTTAACAGCCATGTAAATACCTGTTACTCTACTGGGAGAGATATTCAGACTACTTAAACATTGATTAAAAGTCTGAGGACAGAGCTCCTTTAAATAAAGATGCTCTAAGCTTGAAGGCTGTTGGTGAAACAGACTCTGGTCTCCTTAGTACAGCGTGGATGTCAGATCAGCTGAGGAGCGGGAATGGGAAACAGTGGGATAAGAGGCAGGCTCCTCTCTGTTGGATGAGGACGCAGGCCAGACCAGGGGAAGGTTGCCCACTTGCCGTTGATGGGATATAAGAAGAGCTTGATTAATGCCTGTGTCAGTTTCCTAGGGCTGCTGTGACAAATTAGCATAAACTGAGTGGCTTAAAACAACAGGAATTTATTATCTCACAGTTCTGGAGGCCAGCAGTCTGAAATCAAGATGTCTGCAGGGCCATGTTCTCTCTGAAGCCTACAGGGGAGGATCTTTCCTTACTTATTCAGCTTGGGGTGGTTGCCTGCAGTCCTCAGCATTCCTTGCTTTATGGCAGCATAACTCCAGTCTCTGCCTCTGTCTTCACAGAGCTATCTTTCCTCTGTGTCTCTGTGTCCAAATTTCTCTCTTCTTATGAAGACACTAGGCATACTGGATTTAGGGCCACCCTAATCCAGTATAACCTTATTTTAACTTTATTTCTGAATAAAGTCACATTCACAGTTTCCAGGTAGACAATAAATTTCAGGTGGACACCATTTAACCCAGTGCTGTGCCCAAGCTTTGTATCTGACTTACTATGTTTTCAGGAAAACAGAAAAAGAAAGAAAAACCACCCAAATATGACATTGCCAGTCATCCTTGCATTCTCAGCTTTTTAGCCCTAATTCTAAACTTTTCAGCTCCAATATATATGAGGAATTGTTCCGTGACACCAGAATGCAGCCTGCCCTATGCTTTAAACAAAAACAGCTAAATGATAATCACATAAATAATTAATAAGACCTAATCACATGCCAATAAGGAATTTGAAAAGTATGGTCTAAACATTAAAAAGTTGGGCGTGGTGGCTCATGCCTCTAATCCTAGCACTGTGGGAGACCGAGGCGGGCAGATTGCTCTAGGTGAGGAGTTCGAAACCAGCCTAAGCAAGAGCGAGACCCCGTCTCTACTATAAATCGAAAGAAATTAATTGGCCAACTAATATATATAGAAAAAATTAGCTGGGCATGGTGGGGCATTCCTGTAGTCCCAGCTACTCGGGAGGCTGAGGCAGGAGGATCGCTTGAGCCCAGGAGTTTGAAGTTTCTGTGAGCTGAGCTGACGCCACGGCACTCACTCTAGCCTAGGCAACAAAGTGAGACTCTGTCTCAAAAAAAATAAAATAAAAAATTAAAAAATAATTAATAAAAAGTCGAGTGTACTTGGCACAGGTAGACAGCCCACAATGAAAAAAAAAAAAGTGATAGTTTCAACAGTTTGTTCAAGTCAAAAGGAAAGGTGGGTGTGCCCAGCATCCAATGCATTAGTCATGGGGAAAACTGAGCTGCAAATCTTGCAAGTCAGGTTCGCTGCATACGTGATGGAAGTAGTAAGCAAAATTATGGCTATTTTTTAATGCTTATGCCCTTAGTCATTATCAGTTAATCAGCTATGTAGAAGTCAAATTTGAATATGGAGATAAAATTTCTCTTACCACCGTCTAATCTAGGTCAGGGAAATTTATGGAAGAGACTTACCAAGTCGTTCCTCATAGTTTAAGGCTCAGCTCCGGATCATCTCCATCAGGAACTTTTCTCTTGCTTTCCTGAGACTGAGTTGGGTGCCCCTCATCCATTCATGCTGTTTTTGTTTGCTTGTTTGTTTATGAGACAGGGTCTCGATCTGTCACCCAGGCTGGAGTGCAGTGGCATCATCATAGCTCACAGCAGCCTCAAACTCCTGGGCTCAAGTGATCCTCCTGTCTCAGCCTCATGAGTAGCTGGTCTACAGGCATGAGCCACTGCGCCTGGTCCATCCATGCTGTTAATACCTGCTACAGACTTCTTTCCACTTCCCTTACCTCATACATATCATATTTATGTTTCTTCCCAGCTAGGCTATGAGCTTCTCAATGACCAAGGATTAAACTGGCTGTTTTCCCAACCCTTAGATCTAACTGTTTTTCTGACTGTGTATACAATTCTAAGTTAAAAACTAATTTTCCACAGAACCCTGAAGGCACCACTATTTTCTTTTTTTTCTTTTATTTTTTTTGAGACAGAGTCTCACTTTGTTTCCCAGGCTAGAGTGAGTGCCGTGGCGTCAGCCTAGCTCACAGCAACCTCAAACTCCTGGGCTCAAGCAATCCTCCTGCCTCAGCCTCCCAGTAGCTGGGACTACAGGCATGAGCCACCATGCCCAGCTAATTTTTTCTATATATTTTTAGTTGGCCAATTAATTTCTTTCTATTTTTAGTAGCGATGGGGTCTCGCTCTTGCTCAGGCTGGTTTCGAACTCCTGACCTTGAGCGATCCTCCCATCTCGGCCTCCCAGAGTGCTAGGATTACAGGCATGAGCCACCGTGCCTGGTCTTAAAGTTGTTTTTAAAACAAAACTCCTCAGGCACAGTGGCTCACACCTGTAATACCAGTGCTTTGGTAGGCCAAGGTGAGGGGGTCCCTTGAGGCCATGAGTTCAAGGCTGAAGTGAGCTATGATTTACCACTATACTCCAGCCTAGGCCACAGAGAAAGGTCCTGACTCTAAATAAATAAATAGGCTGCCCATGGTGGCTCAAGCCTATAATCCTGTCAGGGTGGCTGCCTGCCCTGGGTTCTTGGTGTGCTCTTGGCATAAGAATGACCAGGCACACCAAAGTGTCAAGTCCAGTCTATTATCTTAGAAAAACCACCATCAGGGCCAATACGACAGAGTAACCCCAAGCAGGAAGCAGTTTCACACGAGCAGCTCATTGCTATGGAACAAACAGGTCTGTCTCTGAGAGTGGAGAAAAACAGAGAGACTCACTCACTCTCTTCCTGAATTCTCGGAGTGTTTCCTTTTATTAGCCCAGTCTAAGGGTGGGCTCTCAGGAGGTGTGGGATGTTATCAAATGATCAACAGGTGTCCTCAAAATTCCATCTGCTTATAAGAGCTCCCTCTCCAAAAGCCCACCTCGGGGGTGAACCACAAAGGAGATTCCAGCTAATGGCATCTACACTCTGGGGAAGTTAAAAAACAAATAAAAATTTAAAAAATAAAAAAGCTTATGGCATAATAATTACCCTTAGGTTACTCCAGGTCACTTTCTAAATCCTATCTCAAGCCTGGACAGGGGAATTTCCAGATTGATAAAGCATTCCCTCCTTCCCCAGGTGTTGCTCAAGGCAGGATTAAGGGTGGGGCAACAGCAAAACCGAGTGCCCACACTTATTCTTCTTCCCAGGAGCAGTAAAAGCACCAAAGCAGGGCACCCTTGTCCCTAGAAGAGCCGGAGATCCTAACTATTTACCTAACAATCCCAGAACTTTGGGAGGCCTAGGTGGGAGGATCACTTGAGGCCAGGAGTTTGAGACCAGCCTGACCAACATAGCAAGACCATGTCTCTCCAAAACATAGAAAAATTAGCAAGGTGTGCTGGCACATCCCTGTAGTCCCAGCTACTCAGGAGGCTGAGGCAGGAGGATCCTTTGAGCACAGGAGTTTGAGGTTTCAGTAAGCTACGATAACACCACTGCACCCTAGCCTAGGTGACAGAGCAAGACCCTGTCTCCAAAATTAAAAAGACTGTGTGGTCTTTGCTTAAATGTATAATCAAGCAAAACATATATATAAATGAGCAATACGAGCCTCATTTTTCTGAATTCAAGATGTCAATTAGGGTCATACTCCCTCAGATAGCTCTAGGGAAGAATCCTTCTTTGTCTCTTCCAGCTTCTAGTGGCCCCAGGTGTTTCTTGGCTTGTGGCCATATAACTCCGATCTCTGACTTCATCTTCACAAGGCCCTCTTCCCTGCGTGTGCATCTCTGTATGTCCTCTCTTATTCTTATAAGCACACCAGTCATTGGATTTAGGGGCCACTCCAATCTGGTATGACCTCATCTTAACTAGTTACATCTTCTAAGACTCTATTTTCAAATAAGGTCACATTCTAAGGTTTTGGCTGAACTTGAATTTGGGGGAGACACTACTCAACCCCCCAATACCCACCAATATTCCCTACAGGAAGGCACCCTACCCCTGAGCTATGATTGTTGGCTGCTAAAAGTTCACAGCTGCCCTCTGTGTAGAGTCTAAAGAATTGCCCTGGACTAAAGGGAGCTGTTTCATCCAAGAAGTTACTTACCTCTCCTAGAGGCAGCTCGCAGCCAATGACCGACTGATACATATTGTAGTCCCTTGCCTCAAGGTGGCACTTTAGTGGTGAAAAAGCTCCCTTTGGAAATGGGCTAAAGCTTCAGTCAGCCTCCAGCTAAGACCATAACCCAACTTGTTTTTTTTTCCCCTACATCATTCTGCTTCCCTCACTCCCTTTCCTTTGATAATATAACCTAAAATTATCCCTGAATCAATTTTTACGTCTCTGGCAAATATTTAATTGACTGGTGCTTGCTTTTCACTATAGATTGGAAAATTAGGCCTGGCATGGTGGCTCATGTCGGTTATCCCAGCACTTTGGGAGGCTTCGGTGCAAAGATCACTTGAGCCCAGGAGCTCAAGACCAGCCTGGGCAACAGAGCAAGACCCTGTCTCTATAAAAAAAAGTTTTAAGGCCAGGTGCGGTGGCTCATGCCTGTAATCCTAGCACTCTGGGAGGCCGAGGCAGGAGGATCGCTCAAGGTCAGGAGTTTGAAACCGAAACTCAGCCTGAGCAAGAGTGAGACCCCCCCCGACCCCCGTCTCTAATAAAAAATGGAAAGAAATTAATTGGCGAACTAAAATATGTAGAAAAAATTAGCCGGGCATGGTGGTGCATGACTGTAGTTCCAGCTACTCAGGATGCTGAGGCAGGAGGATCGGTTGAGCCCAGGAGTTTGAGGTTGCTGTGTGCTAGGCTGACGCCACAGCACTCTAGCCCGGGAAAGAGAGTGAGACTCTGTCTCAAAAAAAAAAAGTTTTAAAATAAAATAAGATAAATATTGGGAAATTGGGTGATGTTATACATTTTCAATGGGAAGATAAATTAAGAATCTTTCTTGAAAGCAGTCTGGCAGTATGAATTTAGACATTGTGATGCAGTTCCCTTTTGCCCTAATAATTGCACTTTGAGAAGTCTTAAGAAAGTAATCAGTCAAGAACACAAAGATATATGGACAAGGATGGATTTGAGTATGTTTTTCACAATTAAAAAATTCAAAATAATTCAAATTTTGCTTAAATAATAGTATCTCCTTTCAGTGGTCTACACCAAAGCCATTCAAGAGAATGTTGTAGGCCGGGCGTTGTGCCTCACGCCTAAAATCCTAGCACTCTGGGAGGCTAAGGCGGGTGGATTGCTCGAGGTCAGGAGTTCGAAACCAGCCTTAGCGAGACCCCGTCTCTACTAAAAATAGAAAGAAATTAATTAGCAGACTAAAAATATATATACGAAAAATCAGCCGGGCATGGTGGCGCATGCCTGTAGTCCCAGCTACTCGGGAGGCTGAGGCAGGAGGATCGCTTGAGCCCAGGAGTTTGAGGTTGCTGTGAGGTAGGCTGACACCATGGCACTCACTCTAGCCTGGGCAACAAAGTGAAACTCTGTCTCAAAAAAAAAAAAAAAAAAAAGAGAATGTTGTAGATCTAGTTGTATTGATAGACAAAGATGTCCATTTATAGTGTGAAGTTAAAAAATACTATACAGCGGTATATTGACAATAATGTAATTAAATACTGAAGGATAAAAAATTGTCAAAATATTTTTATTTAGGGTATCCCCCAAATATTTCCAATATTTATTTTTGTTTCAAGCTCTTAGGAAATCCACAGGAAACTTCTACACTAATATTTTCATTTTAAAATCATAATAAAACACAAGTAAGACATGTAAGGTTGTTTATTTTATTTAAAAAAATTTTTTAAGCTACGAGAGTGCCTTGCACCTGTAATCACAGCTACTGGGGAGGCTGAGGTGGGAGTATCACTAAGGAGATCGAGGCTGCAGTGAGCTATGATCACACCACTGCACTTCAGCCTGGGCAACAGAGCAAAACCACGTCTTTAAAAAAAAATAAATTTAAATTTTTTCACTTTTCTCTATCCCGACTGAGGTTGTTTGGTTTGGGGTTTTTTTAAAAATCTACCTTCATTTATTTTAGCAGGAATGAACCTAGTAGGAAGAGCAAGTTGATACTATGTATAGGCTAGTGGAGAGATGGTCCCTTTCAGTTAGTAGCAAAAAATGTTTCCTTCCATTTGTCTATATGCTTGCTTTCTTTTTGTTGTTGTTGTTGTTTTTGAGACAGAGTCTCAACTGTGTTGCCTGGGCTAGAGTGCCCTGGCGTCAGCCTAGCTCACAGCAATCTCAAACTCCTGGGCTCAAGCGATTCTTCTGTCTCAGCCTCCCGAGTAGCTGGGACTATAGGCATGCACCACCATGCCCAGCTAATTTTTTCTATGTATTTTTTGTTGGCCAATTAATTTCTTTCTATTTTTAGTAGAGACTCACTCTTGCTCAGGCTTGTTTCAAACTCCTGACCTTGAGCAATCGGCCTGCCTCCACCTCCTAGAGTGCTAGGATTACAGGTGTGAGCCACCACGCCCGGCCTATATGCTTTCTTTATAGGTTAGAATAATTCAGGCTAAAGTTTTACCATGTTCATAACAGATACATAACATATTCCTTTGATTATGTAAATTAAGTTTTCTATGGATTAGAGATAATCCATTTCTAGGGAACTTATTAAATTTGTTTAAATTGTTTAATTTTCTTTTAATTTCTGCTGTTTTTTAGTCATGCAAGGGGAAAATTTCAGCCTATATTCCATCTGCATTTAGTCTACTATTAATAGTATAAAAAACAGAGGCTTCTTAAAAGTCACATTTTTATTATGTTAAAAACTACTTTCAGGCCAGTCGTGGTGGCTCACACCTGTAATCCTAGCACTCTGGGAGGCCAAGGCGGGAGGATTGCTCAAGGTCAGGAGTTCAAAACCAGCCTGAGCAAGAGCGAGACCCGCCTCTACTAAAAATAGAAAGAAACTAATTAATCAACTAAAAATATATATACAAAAAATCAGCCGGGCATGGTGGCACACACCTATAGTCCCAGCTATTCGGGAGGCTGAGGCAGGAGGATCCCTTGAGCCTAGGAGTTTGAGGTTGCTGTGAGGTAGGCTGATGCCATGGCACTCACTCTAGCCTGGGCAACAAAGTGAGACTCTGTCTCAAAAAAAAAACTACTTTCAATTAAACCACTAAAATATGTCTCATTAAAATATTTGATATTCGCTGGACAAGGACTCATGCAATATGTTCCTTTTGGATGAGATCGGGCACATTCAGGGTGGTATGGCCATAGGCAATATGTTCCTTTTAGAAGTTAGTATGAAAAATTGTCTCTGGAATAATTTTGTTATATAATTTACTGAATTTTCCTTTTAGCTTGAGTGATTAGGAAGCTCAGTATTACATTTTAGGTTGTTTTTTTTTTTTTTGAGACAGAGTCTCACTTTGTTGCCCAGGCTAGAGTGAGTGCCATGGCGTCAGCCTAGCTCACAGCAACCTCAATCTCCTGGGCTCAAGCAATCCTCCTGCCTCAGCTTCCCCAGTAGCTGGGACTACAGGCATGTGCCACCATGCCCAGCTAATTTTTTCTATGTATATTTTTAGTTGGTCAATTAATTTCTTTCTAATTTTAGTAGAGATGGGGTCTCGCTCAGGCTGGTTTTGAACTCCCCAGTTTGAGCAATCCACCTGCCTCGGCCTCCCAGAGTGCTAGGATTACAGGTGTGAGCCACCGCGCCCGGCTCAGTATTACATTTTAAACTCACCTATAGTAACTGTGTTAAGTTACATAGTAGACATCTTTTCCTACTCAAGTTTCAATTGTTTTAACTTCTTCTTTTTTTTTTTTAATTTTGTTGTTGTTTTGAGACAGGGTCTCGCTCTGTACCTCGGGCTAGAGTTCAGTGGCGTCATCATAGCTTACTGCAACCTCAAACGCCTGGGTTAAAGCCAGCCTCCTGCCTCAGCCTCCCAAGTAGCTGACACTACAGGGTTGTGCCACCATGCCTGGCTAATCTATCTTTCTTTTTCTTTTTCTTTTTTTTTTCTGAGACAGAGTCTCACTTTGTTGCCCAGGCTAGAGTGAGTGCCATGGCGTCAGCCTAGCTCACAGCAACCTCAAACTCCTGGGCTCAAGCCATCATCCTGACTCAGCCTCCCAAGTAGCTGGGACTACAGGCATGCGCCACCATGCCCGGCTAATTTTTTTCTATATATATTAGTTGGCTTGGCCAATTAATTTCTTTCTATTTATAGTATAGACGGGGTCTCGCTCTTGCTCAGGCTGGTTTCGAGCTCCTGACCTCGAGCAATCCTCCTGCCTCGGCGTCCCAGAGTGCTAGGATTACAGGCATGAGCCACCGCACCCGGCCTTCTTTTTCTTTTTCTTTTTCTTTCTTTTTCCTTCCTTCCTTCCTTCCTTCCTTCCTTCCTTCCTTCCTTCCTTCCTTCCTTCCTTCCTTCCTTCCTTCCTTTTCTTTCTTTCTTTCTTTTCTTTCTTTCTTTCTTTTAGAGACAGAGTTTCACTATGTTTCTCAGGCTGGTCTCTTACTCCTGGGCTCATGTGATTTCTCCACCTTGGCCTCTCAGAGTGCTAGTATTACAGGCTAGAGCCACTGCACCTAGCCTAATTATTTTAATTGTTTTAGAGATAGGGTCTGATCTGTCACCCAGGCTGGAGTGCAGTGGTGCCATCATAGTTCACTACAGCCTTGAATACCTTGGCTCTGCCTAATTATTTTAACTTTTGTTTTAATCTAAATTTTTTTTGTATATCTCTTGTATTACATGCTGTATTTCATCCCTCACGGAAGCTTTTATTTCCATGAAGGTGGAATTTTAGGTGAATAGGAGATTTGTATCTCACCTATTCATGAACAAATGTTAATCATTTTAATATGATTGTTATGTTAAAATAATTCTCACAGATTTATAAAAAATTATGTTTTCTATACAGTTGAATAATAGGGGAAACAGTTATTTTATTCTCTGGAGGGAATAAAAGGAAAAGAAAGTAAACTGACATTTATCACACAACTCTGTGATAGGCACCATCATAGACATTTTTTACATTATGTCTTTTTATTCCATTAATCTTGTGAAATAAAAACCTACATTTAGAAATGTTAAGGGACTTGTTGAAGGTCACACTGTTTTTAGGAGTGGACCTCAGGTTCTGATTCTTGAAACCATGATTTCACAGTTGTATTACAATGCGTTCAAATTTTATAACTGCTAAAGTCATCAGCAACAAACTACAACTTCTTCAAAGTATTTTTTTTCGAGCAGTGAGTAGTGCTTCTCAAACATTAATGTTCATAAGAACCACCTGTAGATCTTGTTAAAATGCAAATTATGATTTGATAGGGCTGGAGAGAGGCCTAAGAGTCTCCATTTCTCTCTCTCTCTCTTTTTTTTTTTTTCCAGAGATGGAGTCTTCCTCTGTCACCCAGGCTGACGTACAGTGATATGATCACAGCTCACTACAGCCTCGAACTCCAGGGCTCAAGTGATCCTCCTGCCTAAGCCTCCCAAGTAGCTGGGATACAGGTACACACCACCATGCCTGGCTAATTTTTTTATATTTTTGGAGAGACAGGCTCTGACTGTGTCACCCAGGCTGAGAGTCTCCATTTCTTCTTTTCCTTTTTTTTTTTTTCTTCTTTTACTAGGCTCTATGGTTATAGAGTCACCATTTGTAACTGCAACGCCATGCTGCAGCTGGGCTGGTCATGGGCCACACTTTGAGTAGCAAGTTTTCAAAGTGTGTTAACACTGCAGGGATCCAAATGGTTCCTATATCAAAGTTATGAAATTGGAAATATGTTGTATTTCTAAAGATGCCAACCTGAGATAACAGGGAAGGGGAGAAAAAAATAAAAAGAAAATTAAAAAAGAAGGCCGGGCGCGGTGGCTCACGCCTGTAATCCTAACACTCTGGGAGGCCGAGGTGGGCAGATTGCTTGAGGTCAGGAGTTCAAAACCATCCTGAGCAAGAGCGAGACCCTATCTCTACTATAAATAGAAAGAAATTAATTGACCAACTAATATATATAGAAAAAATTAGCCGGGCATGGTGGTGCATGCCTGTAGTCCCAGCTACTCTGGAGGTTGAGGCAGGAGGATCACTTGAGCCCAGGAGATTGAGGTTGCTGTGAGCTAGGCTGATGCCACGGCACTCACTCTAGCCTGGGCATCAAAGCGAGACTCTGTCTCAAAAAAAAAAATGAAGAAAAGTAAAAAAATAAAAGTGCCAACCAAAAAACTCAACAAATGCAACTATGTGCAGTGATTATATACAATGTAGAGAATCCTGTGTATAGCTCACGTTATGTGGGATGGTATAAACCCCAAAGCAGGAAAATGTTTAGGTAATTGGGGAGAAAAAACTTAGTTAACTGAGTTAAACCTCATTTGCCAGACATGTTGGTTAACAATATTCTTTCCCAAACCTGACAGCTTTCTGGATGAAGGGCAGAAGGCTGGCGGCCTTTAGCATTCATTCCTTCAGGTGACTCATGACTCCCTAAGCTTCAATTATGATTGCCTTCCTGCATTTCAGCCACCCTGGCAATAAGGCAGATTAGATACAGAGTAACCCTGTTGCAAAAAAAAAAAAAGAAAGAAAGAAAAGGGAAAGGAAAGAAAAGGGAAAGGAAAGAAAAGGGAAAGGGAAGAAAAGGGAAAGGGAAGGGAAGGGAAGGGAAGGGAAGGGAAGGGAAGGGAAGGGAAGGGAAGGGGCCAAATGGGACATGAAAAACATCTGTTTAAATACAAGCATGGTTTCATGGCCCAGATTCAAACTACCTATTATAGGAGAAATTCTTCATGAGTCTCTCACATTTCTGCCCATCTGGTGAACAGAGGCACTAATTGCCTTTGTTCCACACTATTTTTTTAGTGTGGAACAAAGACCGTGTACTCAGCAGTATTGAAAGACAAAGATATCTCCCTCTAGACCAGAAGGCAGATTTGTTTATTGCATTAGAAGATCATGATAATGACTACCTCTGGGGAGAAAAAGAAAGGCATGCTTACTGCTCATTACGAAACGTCCATGTCCCCTAAGTTCAGGGTTCCTTTCCTGAAATGCAATCCTCCTCATGTACAGATGTCACCTGGCCCACTTTGTGTGGTCCTGTGAGAACTGGGCCTTGGGAAAGCAACACTTTGACTACTGCTATTGCTTTGTGTAATAGGCTGTCTCTGACCCAATAGTAGCATGCCTTTCTGCCAACATCCATGCAACTGTGGCAGTGTAAAGTCTCAGATCCTTCATAGCTCTTAATATCTATGTGGTCCCAAACACCTTTTGCTCAGAATTTATTTTAAGTTTGTCCTAGGTTGGTAGTGCCCCTAGACAGCTGGTATAAGCAAAAGAAAATCCTCTCTGAAAAATACCCTTCAACTCAGATTTCAAACAATTTCCACAGATAATGAGAACCATGAGCTTTTAGTCAAAACTCATAAAACACGTAAGAAAATAAGATACAATCAATCAGTTAGATGCTGTCTCAAAAAATCCTCAGATACTAGAATTATTAGACACAAAATATAAAATAAGATTGTTTAATATCTTTAAAGAAATAAAAGATAACATTGAAAATTTGAATAAAGGGGGGGGGAAGAACAAAAAAAAAAAACAAAGAAAATTCAAGTAAAAGGCCTGGTGGGGTGGCTCACACCTGTACTCCTAGCACTCTGGGAGGCTAAGTCAGGAGGATTCCTTGAGGTCAGGAATTCAGACCAGCCTCAGTGAAAACCAGACCCCATCTCTACAAAAAATAGAAAAATTAGCCAGGAGTGGTGGTCGTGCCTGTAGTGCCAGCTACTGAGGAAGCTGAGGCAAGAGGATCACTCGAGTCTAGGAGTTTGAGGTTGCTGTGAGCTAGGTGATACCATGGCACTCCAGCCAGGGCAACAGAGCAAGACTCTGTCTCAAAAAACAAACAAACAAACAAAAAACCCACAACATTATTATGACTTCTTTCTGTAGGCTAGAAGTACAATACAGGTCTCACTGGGCTGAAACCAAGGTGTTGGCAGGGCTGTGTTCCTTTCTGGAGGCTCTCTGGGATTACGTGTTTCCTTGCCCTTTCCAGATTCAAGTATCCTCAAACTACTACCCGCAGGCCACATGTGGCCCGCTAAGGACATTTATCCAGCCCGCCGGGTGTTTTTGCCGCCACTGCCTGTCCTGCTTAGCAGCCGAATTGTCCTGGCCCACAGTGCGCATGTGTGGAATGTGCACTGCATTCTCCAACGGACCTCCAACGGTCTGAGGGACAATGAACTAGCCCCCTGTTTAAAAAGTTTGAGGACCCCTGTTCTATTTCTTTTTTTTTTTTTTTTTTTTTGAGACAGAGTCTCACTTTATTGCCCAGGCTAGAGTGAGTGCCATGGCGTCAGCCTAGCTCACAGCAACCTCAAACTCCTGGGCTCAAGCGATCCTCCTGCCTCAGCCTCCCGAGTAGCTGGGACTACAGGCATGAGCCACCATGCCCGGCTAATTTTTTTTTTTCTATATATATTAGTTGGCCAATTAATTTCTTTCTATTTATAGTAAAGATGGGGTCTCGCTCTTGCTCAGGCTGGTCTTGAACTCCTGAGCTCAAACGATCCGCCCACCTCGGCCTCCCAGAGAGCTAGGATTACAGGCTTGAGCCACCGCGCCCGGCCAGGACCCCTGTTCTAGAGGCTCCTACACTTCTTGATTCATGGCCCTCTTTCTCCATCTTCAAGGCCAGAAGAAGCAGGTTAAGTTTTTTTTTCACATCACATGATTCCTGATCTCTTCTGCCTCCCTTTTCTTCTTTTAAAGAACTTTATGATTATATTGGGACTACCCAGATAATCCAGGATAATCTTCCTATTTGGAAGTCATCTGATTAGCAATCTTAATCCTCCTTTGCTGTGTAACCTAACAATCACACGTTCTGGAGATTAGGACATTGATACCTTTTATTCCATTATTCTGCCTACTATAATCACTAATCCATGTGTTCAAGAATCCCAATTTCCATCGAATAAAAAGATTCTGTACCTAGTTACTTTATAATGAAATTTTAGAACGCCAAAATCAAAGTGAAAATATCAAAAACAGCCAGATAAAAGAGAGCTTTCCTACAAACGAACAATAACTATACTGATAATCGACTTAACAGCTACAATGAAAATCAGAAGACAAGCCGGGAGTGGCAATGCCTGTAGTGCCAGCTACTTGGGAGGCTGAAGCGGGAGATCACTTGAGCCCAGGAGTTCCAGGCTCCAATGAGCTACGATCACACCATTGCACTACAGTCGGGGCAACACAAGGAGACCCCATCTCTAAAAAACAAACAAAAAAAAAGAAAATAGAAAGTCAGAAGACAGAAGAATAATACTTTTATTCTTTTCAGAGGAAAAAATGGTCAAGTTACACTTATTTACCAAAAAATTTTATTTTAAGAACAAAGAATAAAGCAATTTTCCAATTAAGGGTAAATTCAGAGAATTTACTGCCCAAAGACTCTCAGGACATTCTTTTCTTTTCATTTTTTTTTTTTTTAATTTCAGAATATTACAGGGGTACAAATGTTTTGGTTACATGTGTTGCTTTTGTACAGTTTGAGTCGATGTTACAAGTGTGCCCATCACCCAGATAGTGCACATTGTACCTGTTAGGCGTGAATTTACCCAACCCCTCCACCCCCTCCCACCTTCTCAGGATATTCTAAAGGACAAACTTTAGGCTAAAAGAAAGTACAAGTAGACATGAGATGCAAAAGAAACAATGAACAAAGAAACTCCAAAATATGCATTAGCCAGATATTTGCTATAATATGCTACACAACAAACCATGCCAAAAACACAGTGACTTAACAACAAGCATTTATTTTCATGCTTCCTGGTCTAGAGATCCTCTGTGGTTTCTGATCTAGGTTGGCTCAGCTCTGTGGCTAGCTTCAGGTTGTAGGTTGGGTTCAGGTTTGCTTTTGTTGCCTCATTCTGGGTGCATGAAGGGGAAGTAAGTGCAGTTAGCCTTCCGTATCTGTGGGTTCTGCGTCTGTGGATCCAACCAACCGTGGATGGAAAATATTCAGGAAAAAAAAAATTGGGTCTGTACTGAACGTGTACAGACTTTTATTCTTGTCATTATTCCCTAAACAATATAGTATGACAACTATTTACATTGCATTTACATTGTATTAGGTATTATAAGTCATATAGAGATAATTTAAAGTGTATGGGAGGAAGTGTATGGATTATATGCAAATACCAAGTCATTTTATATGTGGGACTTGAGCATCCCAGAAGAGAGTACTTGAATCAATCCCCTATGGATACTGAGGGACGACTGTACTATTTACCAGTGCGTATGTGTCTCCAACTGGATCATAACTCCTTTCAGGAATGGGGAGGAGCATACTTCATTCACTATTGAATTCCCGATAGCTGGTGCTTTGCCTAATACTTAGTAGGAATTCAAAAAATTGGCAGCAGTTCATTTCTTCATCAACCAGGAAGGATGTGCTGAGATTGACATACCTATCAAGGACAGTAACTAGCATGGCTCCCAGTGCTTTGACAAAACCTCAGATGTGTGGCCTTTTGGCCAGGTTTCTGCAATTTCATATTGTTGAAACATTCATTGTATCCCTGGGAACTGCAGCTCTCTATAAGTTTGCTGTGGCTAAACCAAGAAAGAAGGCACATGCAGATTTCTACAGAAATTATTTTGAGGAGATAAGGAAGGCTGGTATCTTTCAGAGCGAAAAGTGATTTGGGAATATAAAGAATTTCTTTGGGTTGTATTACATAAAAGTGTGTCACTGATCTGTGTTCTTGAGCTATGAAACATGAATATGTGGGCTAAGGAATAGTTTCCCTTCATAAAGAAACAATTAACAAACACTGTGGATATTTTCAAAAAAAAAGAAGAAAGAAAAGAAATTTTTGCTAAAGAAATACATAAATCGGCCGGATACAGTGGCTCACGCCTATAAACCCAGCACTATGGGAGGCCGAGGCGGTTGGATCACTTAAGGTCAGGAGTTCAAAACCCGGCCTGAGCAAGAGCAAGGTCCCCGTCTCCACTAAAAATAGAAAGAATTAATTGGCAAACTAAAAATATATAGAGAAGAAAAAAAATTAGCCAGGCATGATGGCGCATGCCTGTAGTCCCACCTACTCGGGAGGCTGAGGCAGAAGGATTGCTTGGGCCCAGGAGTTTGAAGTTGCTGTGAGCTAGGCTGATGCCATGGCACTCTAGCCCAGGCAACAGAGATGCTGTCTCAAAAAAAAAAAAAAAAAAAAAACTTCAATTAGATACACTTAAAAATATACATTATTTTGTAAAAATCTAACTACTATGTACTTAATAATTTCAAAAAATGAAAACTATTTATTAATTTTAAAGTTAACTAACCTTTTAGTGACTTTGTTATGTCTGCTTTTTGTTGGAAAGCATTTGAATATTTGTTTGCAGTATGGAGGTCTGTAGTTTCAGTAGATCCTCTAGACAGGTTATAAGTCATTTGTGGCCTTAAGGGCATCTTGGTTTGAGTTAGGTAGGAGAATATAGATTTGCAGCAATAAGTGGTTGAAAAGCAAGAGAGCATTTTTCAGGCATGTAGCCAAATGTGTGGGTATTCTGCATTTTTCCATATTTCAATTGGATCTTCCTTAGCATCAAACAATGACTTTAAAATATCATCTCCTGAGAGCTCAATCAATTCCACCTGTAGTTCTTTAGGTGGCTTGGTGATATCAACTAGGTGAGGCTGAAATGCTAACTTGAGTGTGATTTGATGATTCTCAGTCAGTGAAACTTTCATTGTGTTCTCCATTTAATAGGTCTATTATCTAATAGGTCTAATATCTCCATTTAATAGGTATAACAGCTGCATACTCTTCAAATGATTTGCCTATATCCTGCTCATCAATGAGCTTTGCTAACTGGGGAAAATATTCATCTGAAATTTCCTTTTGAAGAAGTGTTTTGATGGCCAGGCACAGTGGCTCACGCCTGTAATCCTAGCACTCTGAAAAATTAGCCGGGCATGGTGGCACATGCCTGTAGTCCCAGCTACTGTGTCCCAGTGCTGTGGTGTCAGCCTAGCTCACATCAACCTCAAACTCCTAGGCTCAAGCAATCCTTCTGCCTCAGCCTCCCAAGTAGCTGGGACTACAGGCATGCACCACCATGCCCGGCTAATTTTTCTATATATTTTTAGTTGGCCAATTAATTTCTTTCTATTTTTAATAGAGATGGGGTCTCGCTCTTGCTCAAGCTGGTTTTGAACTCCTGACCTTGAGCGATCCACCCACCTTGGCTTCCCAGAGTGCTAGGATTACAGGCGTGAGCCACCGCGCCCGGCCCTCAAGTGGTTTTGATTTGATATGATATCACACAGAAGTGCTGCATTCCTATAGAAATCTTCCTTCAGTAATTCACATTGCTGATTCTGTTCTTCATAAAATTTAACTATCTGTACTTCCAGAGATAAAATTTTGGCTAACAACTGTCCCTGTGATAGCCAACACACTTTAGAATGAGACAGCAAATCCACACTGAATACCTCATCTTTCAACTTTATTTATTTATTTATTTATTTTTGAGACAGAGTCTCACTTTGTTGCCCAGGCTAGAGTGAGTGCCATGGTCAGCCTAGCTCACAGCAACCTCAAACTCCTGGGCTCAAGTGATCCTGCCGCCTCAGCCTCCCAAGTAGCTGGGACTATAGGCATGCACCACCATGCCCAGCTAATTTTTTCTGTATATATTAGTTGGCCAATTAATTTCTTTCTATTTATAGTAGAGACAAGGTCTCGCTCTTGCTCAGGCTGGTTTTGAACTCCTGACCTCGAGCAATCAGCCCGCCGCGGCCTCCCAGAGTGCTAGGATTACAGGCGTGAGCCACCGCGCCCGGCCTCAACTTTAGCATGTTACAAAACTGACCATGCCGATGCCCATGAGGGTGCTGCATTGGCATGAATATAGTTAGCAATTCTTATAACTTGTTGCAAAGTGTCACTTAAAATAGTAGCTTTAGCACAGAGATTTTGCTGATGCGAAAATACAATGAAAAGAAATGAGAGCATCTGGATTTGTTAATAGTTTTGTTATCTGTGCAATAAACCCTTTATGTTTTCCTGTTATGGAAGGTGCACCGTCTGTATGTATACTCACTGAGTTTACCAAACTCAGTCCAACGTCACAACATTGACATTTATCTTGAAAGCTGAAGTTATCTGTTCCCTGTGTTCTGTTCCTAAGCGTGCCCAAAGCAAGTACCTCTTCTTAGCAAAGAAAATCTTCTGTTATGACACAAAGGCAATATAAAACCTGTGCCGAGTCAATAGTATCAGTTGATTCATCCAAAGCAATTGAATGACATATATTTTCCTTTTGAAGTATTGCATAAAGTTGTTGAAGTCTAAGTCATGCTGCTCATCTGTTATGGTTCTCCTTGAAAGAGGCAAATCTTTGAGCGAGACGGGGTCTCACTCTTTGAAATGTTACTGGGGTCTAAGCATCCTACAACTTTGCCAGTGTATTCTTTCACAATTTCTACATCAATGAATGGCTTCCCTTTCTTCCTGAGTTTATAAGCTACTTTATTTATTTATTTTTTTTTTGAGACAGAGTCTCACTCTATTGCCCAGGCTAGAGTGCCCTGGCATTAGCTCACAGCAACCTCAAACTCCTGGGTTCAAGCAATCCTTCTGCCTCAGCCTCCCGAGTAGCTGGGACTACAGGCATGTGCCACCATGCCCGGCTAATTTTTCTATATATATTTTTGGTTAGCCAATTCATTTATTTCTATTTATACCGTGTTTCCCTGAAAATAAGACAGGGTCTTATATTCATTTTTCCTCAAGAAGTTACCCTAGGGCTTATTTTCAGGGGATGTGTTATTTTTTAAGTACAGTACAACAATCTACATTTATTCAAATATAGTTAAGTCGTCTTCTTCTGGAACATCATCATAACTCTCCAAACCCCGAATTCCATCCCGAAATTCTTGCAACTCTATTTCCTTTAGAACCATTGGCCCCAATCTCTCATATCAAGCAATAGAGCTCTCATGGGGCAGATGAGAAAGGCTGCTCGTCTTCTTTACCGCTCCACCATGAAATGCATGGGTTGTGCAGATATGCTGCGTAGCCACGCCCATCACTAGGTCTTATTTTCAGGGTAGGGCTTATATTGCGCAAATGCTTAGAAATCCTGCTAGGGCTTATTTTATGGGTAGGTCTTATTTTCAGGGAAACACGGTAGTACAGACGGGGTCTCGCTCTAGCTTAGGCTGGTTTCGAACTCCTGACTTTTAGCTATCCTCCTGCCTCCGCCTCCCAGAGTGCCAGGATTACAGGCATCAGCCACCGCGCCCAGACTATAAACTACTTTATTAGGTGCTTCAGTGACATTATTTCCAGGTCTTATTGCAGCTTCAAAGAATTGTCTTTGCTTTTGCTTTTCATCTTTTTTTTTTTTTGAGACAGAGTTTCGCTTTGTTACCCAGGCTAGAGTGCCTTGGCATCAGCCTCCCAGAGTGCTAGGAGTACAGGCCTGAGCCACCACACCCGGCCTGCTTTTCATCTTTTAATTTCTGCAATATCATCTTTCATGCCTCTCCCTCTAACTTAAAATATTTGTAGTCCTTAAGAGTATTATAATGCTGATAAGCATTGAATTTCTTTAATGTTGGTATTGCAATATCACAAAGCAAGCATATCATCTTATCTTTTTTTTTTTTTTTTGAGACAGAGTCTCACTTTATTGCCCAGGCTAGAGTGAGTGCCGTGGCGTCAGCCTAGCTCACAGCAACCTCAAACTCCTGGGTTCAAGCAATCCTGCTGCCTCAGCCTCCCAAGTAGCTGGGACTACAGGCATGCGCCACCATGCCCGGCTAATTATATATATATTAGTTGGCCAATTCTATATATATTAGTTGGCCAATTAATTTCTTTCTATTTATAGTAGAGATGGGGTCTCGCTCTTGCTCAGGCTGGTCTCAAACTCCTGAGCTCAAACGATCCGCCCACCTCGGCCTCCCAGAGAGCTAGGATTACAGGTGTGAGCCACCGTGCCCGGCCTTTATCATCTTATCTTTAGCAGAAAAAAGATAATACTGTAACTCCTCCTTTAAAAAAATGTTTTCTGGCCGGGAGCGGTGGCTCACGCCTATAATCCTAGCACTCTGGGAGGCCGAGGCGGGAGGAAGGCTCGAGCTCAGGAGTTTGAAATCAGCCTGAGCAAGAGCAAGACCTCATCTCTACTATAAATAGAAAGAAATTAATTGGCCAACTAATATATATAGAAAAAAAAATTAGCTGGGCATGGTGGCGCATGCCTGTAGTCCCAGCTTCTCAGGAGGCTGAGGCATCAGGATCGCTTGAGCCCAGGAGTTTGAGGCTGCTGTGAGCTAGGCTGACGCCACAGCACTCACTCTAGCCTGAGCAACAAAGTGAGACTCTGTCTCAAAAAATAAAAATAAAAATAAAAAATGTTTTCTCTTTTCAGCATTCTCTTTGTTTCCTCTGACATGATGAGTTAAGCAGACAGAATTAAAAAATATTGTCAAGCTGTGCAAGTATTCACAAATTCCACTTCAAACAGAAACAGTGCACTGTTGTCAAAAGCTGATAACAGACTGGTGTAATCCGCCCCATGAACTCTCACCAACCAGCCTGGAGGTGTAGTGGCACCAGTCAGGCCGGGGAAGTTAGAACTAAATCATGAGCATAGCAGGGATCAATTTAGCCCTTATGGCTTACTAATTTTTTTTTTTTTTTTTTGAGACAGAGTCTCACTTTGTTGCCCAGGCTAGAGTGAGTGCCGTGGCATCAGCCTAGCTCACAGCAACCTCAAACTCCTGGGCTCAAGCAATCCTGCTGCCTCAGCCTCCCAAGTAGCTGGGACTACAGGCATGTGCCACCATGCCCAGCTAATTTTTTCTATATACATTAGTTGGCCAATTAATTTCTTTCAATTTATAGTAGAGATGGGGTCTCGCTCTTGCTCAGGCTGGTCTCGAACTCCTGAGCTCAAACGATCCGCCCACCTTGGCCTCCCAGAAAGCTAGGATTACGGGCTTGAGCCACCGCGCCCGGCCGGCTTACTAATATTCTAACTGTGCCAGTCAATGTAAGAGGATCATTTGGTTGAAACTTATTCTTTGGTATTTTAAATACATTCATTTTGAAAATAAAATAAAAATGTAAAAGATGAACAAAAATGTATTAATAAAAATAAAAGGATTTGTTCTGTAAAATTTGGATTCAGTACTTAAGGACCTAGAAAACCACATGCGGCCTTAAGGCCAAAGGTTCCTGACCACTGCTCTGTTTGCTTGATTAGTTGACAGAAACGTAGACTGAGTGGTGATGATCGTTTTGAAAGAAGACATCTTGGTTTTAGTCTATTTGTGATCAATTTTTTAGTAATTCAGAAGTCTTCTTGTGTTGGGGGGTGCGGGGGACAAAGTCTCATTCTGTAGCCCCAGGTGGGGCGCAGTGGTGTCACAGCTCACAGCACAGAGGTGTAATAGCTCACAGCAACCTCAAACTCCTGAGCTCAAGCCATCCTTTTGCCTCAGCCTCCTGCGTAGCTGGGACTGCAGGCGCATGACCACATACAGCTAAATGTTTCTATTTTTGGTAGAGAAGGGGTCTTGCTCTTGCTCAGGCTGGTCTTGAAGTCCTGACCTCGAGCGATCCTCTGGTCTCAGCCTTCCAGAAGTCTTTTTTTTTTTTTTTTTTTTTTTGAGACAGAGTCTCTCTTTGTTGCCCAGGCTAGAGTGAGTGCCATGGCATCAGCCTATCATCAGCCTACCTCACAGCAACCTCAAACTCCTGGGCTCAAGCAATCCTGCTGCCTCAGCCTCCCGAGTAGCTGGGACTACAGGCATGCACCACCATGCCCGGCTAAGTTTTTCTATATATATATTAGTTGGCCAATTAATTTCTTTCTATTTATAGTAGAGACGGGGTCTCACTCTTGCTCAGACTGGTTTCGAACTCCTGACCTGGAGCAATCGGCCTGCCTCAGCCTCCCAGAGTGCTAGGATTATAGGCGTGAGCCACTGCGCCCGGCCCAGAAGTCATTTTTGAAACACAGAAATCATATATGATCATTGTAAAATCATTTAACTAATAAAAGGACCTATAATATAAAAAATGTAAATCCAGACTGAATAGCCCCAATCTTATTCCACAGAAGTAGTTGTAAGGTTTTTCGGCGATGGTGAAAAGACAAGACAGACAGAGAAAAAGAGTGGGGGCCAAACCATGCGGCTTTATTATACACTCGTGGTCAAGGTTCTGGGGCCCCAAGAGAGGGGGGCCCCAGAAGTCGCCACTGTTTGAAGGGGCTGAGACCTTTTATACCCTTTGGGCGGGGCTAGGGACTTGTGGCGGGAAGAGCTGGGGATTCTCTATTGTGACCTTGGTTGGTCATTGAGTAATAGCAGGGGCTGGAGGTATTTGTGGAATCCAGGAGAGGAAATGTTCTTATCCAGGTGGACTTCTGTGTGTGGTTCCTCTCAGCGGGGCCTGGCCGTTTTGTTCTTGGCAGGTCTGGCCTTGTAAGCCTTTTCTTTGTGATCTAGGGAAGGGAGAGGGCCTGCCGCCCACCTTACAGTAGTAACCACTATTAATTATTTGGCTTGTATCATCCAAATCTTTTAAAAAATGTATATGTAAATATAAATTTGTAAATTTTGTAAAATTTTTTTTTAATTACCAAAGAGTATAAAGAATAGTGGGTTTTGTTCATTTTTCTCTCAGTATTTTTTTTTTTTTTTTTTTTAAGACAGAGTCTTACTTTGTTGCTCGGGCTAGAGTGCCGTGGTGTCAGCCTAGCTCACAGCAACCTCAGACTCCTGGGCTCAAGCGATCCTGCTGCCTCAGCCTCCCAAGTAGCTGGGACTACAGGCATGTGCCACCATGCCCGGCTAATTTTTTTCTATATATATTAGTTGTCCAATTAATGTCTTTCTATTTATAGTAGAGACGGGGTCTCGCTCTTGCTCAGGCTGGTGTCAAACTCCTGACCTTGAGCAATCCCCCCGCCTCAGCCTCCCAGAGTCCTAGGATTACAGGCATGAGCTACCGTGCCAGGTCTCTCTCTGTATTTTGAGAGAAATTGCTAGAAGAATTTCATAAATTTTTTAGCCTTTTGATTTTTTTCTATTATTCAAAAGTCTCCTTTTTTTTTTGTATTTAGCTTCCTGACTCTGTGCTTTGTGCACGCACAAGGACTTTCTGCTCCTTGATAAAGAAAGCACACTTGATGCTATCATGGATACATTTAGCACACATAGAACCACCATAATCCTGCTGACGTGTTTTTTAATTTTAGACAACCTAATAAGAACTTTAGGCCTCACAGCATGAACCCCTCTAAGTTGGCCTAGAAACACGCCACATGTGGATTATGGTGCTTTCCCAACCTTCTTGGTATAAAGGTAAACAATTCTATTACTAGGGGTTCAAGACAACCTAGTTTTGTTAGAGTCTGTACTGAGGGAAAGCCTATGATTATGTCAAATACTGGACATTCTGAATGTCTCTAGACACTGTCCTCCAGAAAGACTTTGATAAATTTTCTTTTTTTTTGAGACAGAGTTTCAGTCTCTTGCCCAGGCTAGAGTGCCGTGGCATCAGCCTAGCTCATGGTGGCTCAAGGGATACTCCTACCTCAGCCTCCCAAGGAACTGGGACTATAGGCGCATGATACCACACCTAGCTAATTTTTTCTTCATTTTTTTCTTTTTTTTTTTTTGGTTTTTTTTGTTTTTGTTTTTGTTTTTTTGAGACAGAGTCTCACTCTGTTGCCTGGGCTAGAGTGCCGTGGTGTCAGCCTAGCTCACAGCAACCTCAAACTCCTGGGCTCAGGTGATCCTCCTGTCTCAGCCTCCTGAGTAGCTAAAACTACAGGCATGTGCTACCATGTCTGGCTAATTTTTTCTACTTTTGGTACAGACGGGGTCTCACTCTTACTCAGGCTGAGCTCCTGAGCTCAAACAATCCGACAACCTCTGCCTCCCAGAGTGCTAGGATTACAGGTGTGAGCCACCGCCCTGGCCCACCGTCTTCATTTTGAAACCGAGCAACCAAGCAGGTACCTGCTGAGAGGCCTTAGGGTAGGGGGGGAAGCCACACAAGGGAAAAAGGAAAATCTTGAATTGCTTCAGGGGAAGTTTCAGGCCTTGAAAAGTGAACCGGCAACAAGATGAGAACAATGGCACTCCAAGCAAGCTAATCAGAAGGTGTTTTGGTTCCCTAGGGAAACTAAATCATGGCATCTTAACTTCTGTTCAGGAGTTGGTTTGCAGAAAACCTGTCCAGATGGAATATGCAGATAAGGGTTATCTGAGGAATTGAACTCTGAGCACCATTCTTTGTTCTAAATTTCCCTGAGGGGCCTGTCACACCCATCTTAACATTCCAAAAATTTCTGAACCTATCAATGCCTTCCCCACATGAGGATTTCCCACCTTTCTGAGTGAGGCTTGTTTGAAATGTACCCTTGACTTTAAAAACGCTGACTTGTAAAACATCTAGGAATTTGAGTTTTAAGTATTTGCTGCTCATTTTCCTTGTGCAGCACCCTGCAATAAACCCCCTTTCTGCCGCTGAAACTCTGGGCTTCAGTGTTTGGTTTGGCTGCACCCACCCGGTGAGCGGACCCCAGTTTGGTTAGTTACCAATTACCATTTGAGACCTCATCAGCATTACCATACAGATTTTACCAATGCTCTGCCTACAACCACTTAAGGAATCTCTAAGAAGTTTCAGACTTTCCCTATAGTTCTCCTCTGAGTCCACACTAGAATTGCCCTTAACGCTCTGTTTATAATCTAGGCTTTTTCTAGCCTGCTCCTCAATTCTTCCAGCTTCTACCCATTACCTAGTGCCAAAGCTGCTTCCACATTTTCAGGTATTTATTACAGCTACACTCCACTCTCTGGTGTGAAATTTCTATCTGAATTCGTTTTGTGGCACTATAACAGAAAACCACAGACTGGGTAATTTTTTTTTTTTTTTTTTGAGACAGAGTCTCACTCTGTTGCCCAGGCTACAGTGAGTGCCCTGGGATCAGCCTAGCTCACAGCAACCTCAAACTCCTGGGCTCAAGTGATCCTCCTGCCTCAGCCTCCCAAGTAGCTGGGACTACTGGCATGAGCCACCATGCCCGGCTCATTTTTTCTATATATATTAGTTGGCCAATTAATTTCTTTCTATTTATAGTAGAGACGGGGTCTTGTTCTTGCTCTGGCTGGTTTCAAACTCCTGACCTTGAGCGATCCATCCGCCTCAGCCCCCCAGAGTGCTACTCCTGGGCTCAAGCAATCCTTCTGCCTCAGCCTCCCGAGTAGCTGGGACTATGAGCATGCACCACCATGCCTGGCTAAATTTTTCTATATATTTTTAGCTGTCCAAGTAACTTGTTTCTATTTTTAGTAGAGAGGGGTCTCCCTCTTGCTCAGGCTGGTCTCAACTCCTGAGCTCAACTAATCCACCCGCCTCGGCCTCCCAGAGTGCTAGGGTTATAGACGTTAGCCACTGTGCTGGCCAATGTTAATTTATAAATTTATTGGCTCACGGTTCTGGAGGCTGAGACAAGAAGATTGAGGAGCTAGCATCTGGTGAGGGCCTTCTTGCTGCATCATCCTATGGTGGAAGGGCAAACAGAGGAAGTGTGATTTATAATATATATATTCCTGCCTCTTAGCTAGTCCCAGTACAGTGTTGTTTACAAGGAATTGATCATGAACGCAGATTTCTTTGTTCCTTCTCCACTCCCACTGCTTCAATTGACTAGCCTAAAAAAAAATGAATATACACACACACATAAACATATATATTTTTTTTTCCTGGCTCACAACTCCCATTCCTTTCCCCTTTCCCTTTTCCCTTTTTCCTTTTTTCTTTTTCCTTTCCTTTCCTTTTCTTTCCTGACAGAGTCTCACTCAGTTGCCCTGGCTAGAGTGCCGTGGTGTCAGCCTAGCTCACAGCAACCTCAAACTCCTGGGCTCAAGCAATCCTGCCTCAGCCTCCCGAGTAGCTGGGACTACAGGCATGTGCCACCATGCCTGGCTAATTTTTTCTATATATTTTTAGCTGTCCAAATAATTTGTTTCTATTTTTAGTAGAGAGGGGTCTCCCTCTTGCTCAGGCTGGTCTTGAACTTCTGAGCTCAAACGATGATTAACCTGCCTCGGCCTCCCAGAGTGCTAGGATTACAGGCTCTTTTTCTTTCCTTTCTTTTTTTTTTTCATAACTACTCAATCAACTTGACCGTAGCTCTTATTACAATGTCGGGGCACTTTGGGCCTCAGAAAACAAGACTCTGTCTCTCTGACCTTCTCTTGTCCTCCTTTCACCTGCTTCTTTCTCCCCCTACCCCTTTCCATCTTGGAGATGGCCAAAAAGAAATTATCTGACATACCTTGCCTGATTGTAGGTCACAAGACCCTCAATTCAGAAGGAGGCCTGCCCAATACCCTCGAGGAAGGAATGCTGCACAGAGAGGCCAAGAAGAATCTGAACAGACAGGCCTTGCTGGGTTTCCCCACTCAATCTATTATTAGTGCCAGATTATACCCTTTTAGTCCAATCCCATTTCTACATGGTGGTCAATAATACTTATCCTGTGAAATCTCCATAAAAGGCCCAAGGGGACAGAGTGTGAGGAGCTTCTGGATAGCTGAACACAGGGAAGTTCCTGGAGGGTGGTGTACCCAGGGAGGACATGGAAGCTCCAGGCACCTTCCCTCATACCCTGCCCTATGCATAGCTTCATCTGTATCCTTTGTAATATCCTTTATAATAAGTTGGTAAATGTTAAGTAAGTGTTTCCTGGAGTTCTGTGAGCCACTCTAGCAAATTAATCAAACCCTTAAAGGGGGTCCTGGCAGCCCAACTTGAAGCTCGTCAGTCACAAGTTTCAGAGCCCTGGACTTTCAACTGGTGTCTGAAGAGGGGAAAGTCTTGGTGACTGAGCCCTCCACCTGTGGGATCTGATGCTATCTCCTGGTAGAGAGTGTCAGAATTGAAATGGAGGACACCAAACTGCTGTCCCCTTCAGAACTGATTGCTGGCCGGTGGGCGGTGGCTTACGCCTGTAAACCTAGCACTCTGGGAGGCCAATCACTTGAGCTCAGGAGTTCAGGACCAGCCTGAGCAAGAGTCAGACCCTGTCTCTACTAAAAATAGAAAAAAATTAGCTGGGCATGGTGGCATGTGCCTGTAGTCCCAGCTACTCGGGAGACTGAGGCAGGAGGATCACCTGAGCCCAGGAGTTTGAGGTTGCTGTGAGCTAGGCTGATGCCATGGCACTCTAGCCCTGGCAACACAGTGAGACTATGTCTCAAAGAAACAAATCAGGAATCCCTTATTAAAAATAAATAAATTTAAAAAAAAGAATTGATTGCTAAACTTGGTGTGTTGGGATAAAACCCCACACATTTGGTTACAAAAATCTTCTGAATTGATGATTGTAATAGTTTGAAAGCAAAGGAAAAACATTTGGGAGAGAGAGAGGAAAAAAAGAGAGAAAAGGGAGCTGAGCTTTTTATTGTTATTATTAGTAGTAGTATTTTTTTTTTTTTTATGAGACACAGTCTTCCTTTGTTGCCCAAGCTAGAGTGAGTGCCATGGCATCAGCCTAGCTCACCGCAACCTCAATCTCCTGGGCTCAAGCGATCCTCTTGCCTTAGCCTCCCAAGTAGCTGGGGACTACAGGCATGTGCCACCATGCCCGGCTAATTTTTTCTATATATATTAGTTAGCCAATTAATTTCCTTTTTTTTTTTTGATTTTTATTTTATTTTTTTTTATTTTAGCGTATTATGGGGGTACAAGTGTTAAGGTTACATATATTGCCCATGCCCCCCTCCCCCCATTTTCTTTCTATTTATAGGAGAGATGGGGTCTCGCTCTTGCTCAGGCTGGTTTCGAACTCCTAATCTTGAGCAATCCTCCCACCGCAGCCTCCCAGAGTGCTAGGATTACCAGCGTGAGCCACCGCGCCCGGCCAATTATCAGTATTATTATTATAAGGAACCCACTACCACAATAACAGCATCACTCTATTCATGAGGGCACTGCCCTCGTGAATCAGATACCTCTCATTACGTCCCACAGCACTGGGGATTAAGTTTTCAACACACGAACTTTGGGGGACACTTTCATACCATAGCCAAAATGTAGACCAAAATTTAACTTCATGTCATAGTGTCAAAAATAGATTAAAAAGCAAAGAAACCAAATTGCTTTTATGTCCTGATATATGAATTCATTCATTTTGCCCTTAAAAAGTAATGTCATTTATAATTTTATCTGTTTTTTTTAAGGCAGTACACAGCCTTTGGTATACAATGAACGTATGTTTCCTAGGTGTTTTATTTCTAAATGCTGTAAGAGACAAAGTTTTGGGCTGCTATTTTTAAGCACTTCTTTGTGACTAACACATGGTGGGTATGAGTAGATTTTATTCCCAATAAATGAAAAGCCAAACTTTATTTAATAGACACTATAGTTCTCTATTCAGTATTTTTAACTGCTAAAGACAAACTGGGGTACCATAGGAAGTTTTGATCAAATAGATACAACCTCAGATCTACTGAAGCTCATGGCAGATGTATAGCACAGTGATGAATGGGGAGGTCCTAGAGACAGACTGCCGAGATTTAGTTCTCTAGCTTGATGGCTGCATGACTATGGCCAAGTTACTTAACTTCAGTTTTACTAAATGTAAGCTGGAGATAATGACAGTATCTAATTTTTAGAGCTTAAATGAGATAAACATGTAATTTATACAAGCATCATTCCAACTCATATAAGTGAAGTGGTCCAATAAATGTTGGCACTGTTCATATATCTTAAACATACTGTTTGCCAAAAGAAAAAGGAAGGTTATCTTAGACTTAGAATAGTAATGCATATGCAAAAAGTAAATAATAAGTGCACCCCATAATATGCTAAAAATAAATAAATAAATAAAAAAGAGAACAAAACAAAAATAACAAGTGCAACTCACTTTAGACAAAAATATACTTTTATTTATTTAGATTTATTTATTTTATTTTATTTTGTTTTTGAGACAGAGTCTCGCTCTGTTGCCTAGGCTAGAGTGAGTGCTATGGCATCAGCCTAGCTCACAGCAACCTCAAACTCCTAGGCTCAAGCAATCCTCCTGCCTCAGCCTCCCGAGTAGCTGGGACTACAGGCATGCGCACCATGCCCGGCTCATTTTTTGTATATATATATTAGTTGGCCAATTAATTTATTTCTATTTATAGTAGAGATGGGGTCTCATTCTTGCTCAGGCTGGTTTCGAACTCCTGACCTTGAGCAATCCCCCTGGCTCGGCCTCCCAGAGTGCTAGGATTACAGGTGTGAGCCACTGTGCCTGGCCTAGATTTATTCTTTACACCAAAAAAACATACTTTTAAAAATGTGTATAAATTGGCTGGGTTTGGTGGGTCATGCCTGTAATCCTAGCAGTCTGGGAGGCTGAGGCAGGAGGATTGCTTGAACTCAGGAATTTGAGACCAGTCTGAGCAAAAGTGAGACCCCTGTCTCTACTAAATATAGAAAAATTAGCAGGGCATAGTGGTGCACATCTGTGTCCCCAACTACTTGGGAGGCTGAGGCAGGAAGCTCGCTTAAGTGCAGGAGTTTGCGATTGCAGTGAGCTATGATACCACCGCACTCTATCTATCCAGGGCTACAGCGTGAGACTCTGTCTCAAAAAAAAAAAAAAAAAAAAAAAAGTGCATAAATTGAATTATTTAAAGTCAAATCAAGAGCTTTGGTTTGAAAGGGAACTCCAGCAATATAATGAATTTTACTTTCTTTTTTTTTGTTGTTGTTTTTTTGAGACAGAGTCTTGCTCCATGGCCCACACTGGAGTGTAGTGTCCTGATCATAGTTCACTGTAGCCTGGAACTGCTGGGTTCAATGAAATCTCCGGAATCAGCCTCCCAAGTAGCTGGGACTACAGACTCAAACCACCATGTCCAGCTAATTTTTAAAAATTTTTTGTAGGCCGGGCGTGGTGGCTCACGCCTGCAATCCTAGCACTCTGGGAGGCCAAGGTGGGAGGATTGCTCGAGGTCAGGAGTTCAAAACCAGCCTGAGCAAGAGTGAGATCCCATCTCTACTATAAATAGAAAGAAATTAATTGGCCAACTAATACATATAAAAAAAATTAGCCGGGCATGGTGGCGCATGCCTGTAGACCCAGCTACTTGGGAGGCTGAGGCAGCAGGATTGCTTGAGCCCAGGAGTTTGAGGTTGCTGTGAGCTAGGCTGATGCCACGGCACTCACTCTAGCCTGGAGAACAATGCGAGACTCTGTCTCAAAAATAAATAAATAAAAATTAAAAATTTTTTGTAGAGAGAGTGTTGCCATGTTACCATGTTGCCCAGGCAGGTCTGGAACTCCTGGGCTCAAGCAATCTTCATGCCCCAGCTTCCCAAAACACTGTGATTAAAGGCATGAGCCACCACACCCACCATGAATTTTCAATACGTACTATGTAGCTATTTATGTGTAGACTTCCTTGGTACCTCCTTCAGCAACTGGAAAACATCTGTTTTAGAACCCATAGTCATATCAAAGGTTCATTCTCTAGCTTCATCTTAAAAATAAAATTAAACAATAATAAATAATTCAAAGAATTGCTGGTTTTGATCTCCATACATTTTCATTTTTATAACAAACTTTTTATGGAAACCTCACAATATCAACGTAGGAAGTCTCAATTTTAACAAGTAGTACCTAACACTCCATCATATTGCAGCTCTTCCATTATGTGGTGGAATGACTATGAGCAAGCACAAGGCTCAACGTCAAGTTTCAGGTGATAGGCCCACCGCACAACTGTACCCCATGTCACTTAGCAACGTTTCCCTGCCCCACTCCTCTCTCTCAGCTCCTGTTGGGAAGCCTGCTCTGAGGCTGTGGAACTTGGCAGGGGTGAAGGGAAATCCAGTGACTGATACTTTTTGTTCAGGAATTTTCAGAGGCTGTAGATAGCTTTTGATTTTGGATGGTGTTTTTTGTTTTCTTTTCTTGCTTTTTTTTTTTTAACACTCCCCACTTTACACGTGGGCTTCTTTTCTTTTTCTTTTTTTAAGGATTAGGACTTATAAATTAGAGCATGTACTGCACAATGGAAGATGCAGAGCAGAAACACGTTTAACTAGAATCGTTTGCTTTAGAACTGGTGATGCCACACCTTAATTGCTAAAGACTTGCCTTTGGAAAATGCTGATGCTCTCCTTCTCACACTTCAGGTTACAGCCCTGTGAAGCAATACAGTGCTTCACTCTGGAGACCTGAATTTAAATGAGTTACAGCTAACTTTTATGTAGGTCAGCAAGGTGCATGAGAAGGAAAATAAATGAATATAATGGAGAAAGGAATCACTCCTTGAGTGATTTATAATTCCAAGTGGATAAAGTCAATACATTAATACCAGCCTACTTGGGCAGAGCTAAGCTGAGCTAAAATTACTGCAACACCTTGTTCACATAATTGCTTTCTTTAAAAAAAAATAAGCTTTAAAATATCAATTAGCTAAATAATTAAAGTAATAATTATACAAATTGAAGTAATTACCTCCTAAAATAGTGTGGAGTTTTTTGGGGTTTTAGTTGTTGTTGTTTGTTTGTTTTTTTTTAGAGACAGGGTCTTGCTCTGTCACAGAGGCTGGAGTGCAGTGGCATCATCATAGATTTTTTTTTTTTTTTTTTTTTGAGACAGAGTCTCACTTTGTTGCCCAGGCTAGAGTGAGTGCCGTGGGGTCAGCCTAGCTCACAGCAACCTCAAACTCCTGGGCTCAAGCAATCTTTCTGTCTCAGTCTCCCAAGTAGCTGGGACTACAGGCATGCACCACCATGCCTGGCTAATTTTTTCTCTATATATTAGTTGGCCAATTAATTTATTTCTATTTATAGTAGAGACGGGGTCTCACTCTTGCTCAGGCTGGTTTTGAACTCCTGACCTCGAGCAATCTGCCCGCCTCGGCCTCCCAGAGTGCTAGGATTACAGGTGTGAGCCACCGCGCCCGGCCTTCATCATAGATTACTATAACCTCAAATTCCTAGGCTCAGGCGATCCTCCTGCCTCAGCCTCCTGAGTAGCTAGGACTACAGGCATGTGCCAGCATGACTGGCTAACTAAAATATTGTTTTTCTTAAGAAAAGCTTATATTCTTGGGGCCACACATGGTGACTCATGCCTATAATTCTAGCCTTTTGGGAGGCTGAGGCAGAAGGATAATTTGAGGCCAGGAGTTAGAGACCAGCCTGGGCAACATAACGACCCTGTCTCTTATTTTATTTTATTTTTTTTGAGACAGAGTCTCACTCTGTTGCCCAGGCTAGAGTGCCATGGTGTCAGCCTAGCTCACAGCAACCTCAAACTCCTAGGCTCAGGAGATCCTCCTGCCTCAGCCTCCCAAGTAACTGGGACTACAGGCATGCGCCACCATGCTCGGCTAATTTTTTCTATATGTATTTAGTTGGCCAATTGATTTCTTCCTATTTTTAGTAGAGACAGGGGTCTCACTCTTGCTCAGGCTGGTTTTGAACTCTTGCCCTTGAGTGATCCACCTGCCTCGGCCTCCCAGAGTGCTAGGATTACAGGTGTGAGCCACCACTCCCAGCCAAGACCCTGTCTCTTAAAAAATTGTTTTCAAAATTAGCCAGGTGTGGTGGTACATGCCTGTAGTCCACCTATTTAGGAGGCTGAGGCAAGAGGATTGCTTGAGCCGGCGAGTTCAAGGCTATAGTAAGCTATGATCGTGCCAGTGTACTCCAGCTTGTGCGAAAGAGTAAGACCCATTCAGACAATGCTATAATTAAAAAAAAAAAAGAAAAGAAAAGAAAGAGTAAGACCCAATCGCTAAAAAAAAGAGAGAAGCTTATATTCTTTTTAAGGCTAAGTGAAAGTAATGTTATATATGCCATAGGTTGTAGAAATGTCAAAGTGAATGGAAAAGTTTTCATGTTTCCCTCTGAGTGTGAACTAAGTAAACAATGGTGTGACTTCACTATTACAGAGTAGATAAGAATTAGGCATACTAATTAAACTCATAAAATATTGTAATTTCTAATTACCTAAGACAGAAGTAATTTATTTCCTTTCATCCAAAATAAGATGATTTTCATTTTTGGTCTACTTTTCATGAGTATTCAATAATTCTAAACAGTATGACTTACATAAATAAATGGATGGTTTTTATTATGTCAGAATTAGATTGAAAGCTTTTTTTCTTTAAAGTTACTTTAAAAGCGTATATGTTGTGATATTAATATGACCAGATACCAAAGTACCCACAATTACCTGATGTGTGCCCATAAAAAAGTTACCTACTTTACCTCTGATAACAATATTGATCTCTTCTTTAAATTTTCATAATTCTTACATTCTGTAGAATAAAATTTGTTAGTTGAGTTTATATCAAAATGTACAAATTTCTAGTTTTGTGCATTTTATGTATAGTCCTTTGAAGGGTCTTGATCTCATGCTTTCATATCACATAGTGCTAAATACACAGGAGATACAACATTTTGCTAAGTTTAAAATTTCAGTTGTGGATTCTGAATAAATGCCAGACTAGTTCTATATAAAATGAGAAGGTTAGGTATATTTATGAATATCTACCTGGGTAGGTTCTCTACATGGCTTAAAGTTCTCTCTTTTGATAATTTCTCAATACAAACTTTCTCAAACAGAAATCTTTTTTTTTTTTTTTTTTGAGACAGAGTCTCACTCTGTTGCCCAGGCTAGAGTGAGTGCCAGGGCGGCAGCCTAGCTCACAGCAACCTCAAACTCCTGGGCTCAAGCGATCCTCCTGCCTCAGCCTCCCGAGTAGCTGGGACTACAGGCATGGGCTACCATGCCCGGCTAATTTTTTTCTATATGTATTAGTTGGCCAATTAATTTCTTTCTATTTATAGTAGAGATGGGGTCTCGCTCTTGCTCAGGCTGGTTTTGAACTCCTGACCTCGAGCAATCCACCCGCCTCGGCCTCCCAGAGTGCTAGGATTACAGGCGTGAGCCACCACTCCCGGCCTTCAAACAGAAATCTTAACACCATATGGTTTGTTACAGTTCAACAAAGGATCAAGAATAAAACTCCATTTCCACAAAAAATATAATCTAACTTCTTTAGAAAACAAGAAAATAATGTAAAGGAACTATCTTGATTGTGATGTGGAGGAGTGCTTCCATGTCTGCTGGTGAGGAACCAAGAGTACTGTCATCTAGCAAAGCCACTGTCAGTTCCATTAATTATCTCGATGTAAAAAGGAGAGTTTTATCTTGTTTTTAGACTTTAATTTACTAAGTGTATTAAAGTTATAATCTTAAACAATATCTCTTCATTACAAATTCCCCATTATTGTTTTAGAATGTGGCCACTCTAACCAAGATTTAATAGCCTTTTTTATAAAAGTGTATCGAAACAACAAAAATAATAAATTTAATACCTTTTTTAATAAAATTAGCTCACAAATTGTAGTTTGATACAGTTATAAATGAATAGATGGCATAAAATTACACAAATTATTCATCAAATGGTTGATTCTCTGTTTTTTTTCTGACAGCTACCAAAACTGCTGAAGGTCAGGTGGAGGCTTCAAAAATCCCTGAATTCCTGTAACTAGAAAGATTCAGGTGTCTCTTATCTAGGGCATAGCAAGCAAATTGTCTTCTCCCTGATATTTCCCTGCTCCTAATCAATTTACACAGGTTACAGGGGATCTGTAGGATCCAGATGGTAAGAGAGAGGTATGAAAACTTAGGGTAACAAAGAGGAATTTTTAAAAACTTTTGAATCAGGGATATTTTTGCCTATATGTAAAAGAAGGCTGATGACTGAATTTCTCAGTTTACCTGCAAAGTTGGCATATAGCAAAAAAAAAAAAAAATGGCTGCCATTCCTGAGTCTACCTGACCCTACAGCTCTGGTGCCCTCCACTACGTTACTGCCTGAAGTCTAGGTCTCCCGACTAGATTTTGAGTCAATCAAACCATCAAGCAAATCTAACTGGATTAGGTGTTCTGCCATGATCTAATCAGCTGTGGCTAGGGAAACGAGGTCTAATGGTAGTACAGCTGCCCCTGCCAGGGACTCTGCCCAGAGCAGATTCTCTGAAAGGGGGTGTGAAAAGGGATAAAACAATTAGTATCTCTAGTTCCTAAATACCAGATAGGTTGGAGTTGGACTTCCTGAGCTGGACTTTCTCAGTGTCTGTCTCTCAAGTTGAGTGTTCAGGCTCTGGAGGGATGAAGGGTCAAGTTGTTTATTCTCCTTATTCCAAAATCAGGCAGGATTTTGGTGTGTGGCTGGTATAGCTTGGTCTATTACATTAAAAATTGGGGTGGGTGGTAAGGGTTCTTGGTCCCCAACTACCTCTCTGGCTTCTAAAGTGAGTGGGAGTTTGAGTGACCAAATGAAACCTGATTCCAGATGCCACAATAGCTTTTGTTCTTTAGCTCCACATAAAAAATTTCCTAAGAAAGATAACACTGATAGTGATAGTTTAGTGCTCCAATTATTCCAGTTATTATCTTTCTAAAACAAGAAGAGTACAGAATGATCTATGAACAGAAGTTTAAACAGGCCTTTAATACTTGGTTCTGTTGCCCTAATCCTAATACCATTCTATGTGTGATTTAAAAAACAGAATAATCACATTTTACTGCTTTTGTTTTTTTTTTTTTAGAGACAGAGCCTCACTGTCGCCCAGGCTGGAGTGCAGTGGCATAATCATAGCTCGCTGCAGCCTCAAACTTCCTGGGCTCATGTGATCCTCCTGTTTCAGCCTCCTGAGTATCTGGGACTAGAGGCACACGCCATGTCACCCAGCATACTGCTGATTTTCAAGGTTTGTAGTGATAATTTGCTTTTATTGATTGTTAATAGGTTATAATAATTTGTAGTGACAACTTGTTTTTATGAACACTCTGCATAAAACATTATATATATACAGCTTATCACAGTGCTTATCAAGAAGCCTAGATACTACCTGACTCTGGGTCTAGATTCTCAGTTAAAAATAATTTTTCCGGCCGGGCGCGGTGGCTCACGCCTGTAATCCTAGCTCTCTGGGAGGCTGAGGTGGGCGGATCGTTTGAGCTCAGGAGTTTGAGACCAGCCTGAGCAAGAGCGAGACCCCATCTCTACTATAAATAGAAAGAAATTAATTGGCCAACTAATATATATAGAAAAAATTAGCCGGGCATGGTGGCACATGCCTGTAGTCCCAGGTACTTAGGAGGCTGAGGCAGCAGGATTGCTTGAGCCCAGGAGTTTGAGGTTGCTGTGAGCTAGGCTGACGCCACGGCACTCACTCTAGCCTGGGCAACAAAGCAAGACTCTGTCTCAAAAAAAAATAATAAATAAATAATAATTTTTCCTGAAAATTTTGAAGCTTCATTATATTTAAGCTTCAGTGTTGCTGTTGAGAAGTTCAATGCATTCTGACTCTTTATCATTTGATTGTGACCTATTTTTTCTATGAAAGCTTTTAAAATCTTTATCCAAAGTGTTACGAAATTTCACAATTATGTGTTTAGTCTGGGTCTTTTTTTCCTCATTCATTGTTAGGGAAACTAGGTTAGCACTTTCATTCTAGAAATCCATATCCTCCTGTTCTGATATTTTTTATTATATTATTTCTTTGATAATTACCTCCTTTCTTTCTAAAACTACTTATTTGTTGGTTTGTTTGTTAGAGATGAGGTCTCACTTTGTTCCCCAGGCTGGAGTGCAATGGCACAATCAGCTCATTGCAGCCTCGAACTCCTTGAACTCCTGATCCTCCCACCTCAGCCTTTTAAGTAGCTGGGACTACAGGCAGGAGCCACTACACTGGGCTAGAACTCTTATTATTTGGATATGGGGACTCTGACTGACAAATTTCCTATCATTTCTCTCCTCTTTTGCAACTTGGACTTGTCCTGCTTTCTTGCAGATGTCTTCAAATATATCTGCCACTTAAAAAAAAAAACTCAGCTTTCCTGTCTTTAATTTCCAAGAGTTTTTATTATTATTATTATTCTTTAAATATTCCTTATTTACAGTATTCTGTTTTTGTTTGATTGTTTTTTTGGTTGGTTTTTGTTTTTTTTTCCCTGAGCCAGAATCTCACTCTGTCGCCCAGGCTACTAGACTGCAGTGGCATCATTATAGCTCACTGCAACCTCAAACTCCTGGGCTCAAGCCATCCTCCTGCCTCAGCCTCTGGAGTAGCTGAGATTACAGGCACACTCCATAAAACCCAGCTAATTTTTTCTATTTTTTGTAGAGACAGGGCCTCACTATGTTGCTCAGGCTGGTCTGGAACTCCTGGCCTCAAGCAATCCTCTCACCTTGGCCTCCCAAAGTTCTAGGATTACAGGTGTGAGCCACTGCACCTGGCCAAAAATATATTTTAAAAATAACACAAGGGCCCCTTTGCCACTTGGAATCCAGTACACACTGCTGGCATAGTGCAATTTATAAACTGAAATATCCACTCCTGGAAATAACACCAATTAAACCACAGGGGAACACTTCACATCTCTTGCTCTGTGTCTACAAAACAAAAAGCAACTGAATACAAGTGCCATAAAGGTTTATGGTTTATGCTGCTGTTAAAGTAGAAGAAAGACCTTGCTTTGGAATGTGGGGAGGATTTTGAACAGCAGAAACAGTTAGATAAAAGAAAAGACAAAATCATTAACTTGTCAAATTCCTCCTCTCAGTGTAAACGGAATAGCTTTTGGCCGAATGAAGTATCCTTTCCTATTGTCAAGTATCAATTTTCTTGCTTCTTTTAGGACACCAGAGATACTCAAAAATTAGGGCAAAATTTCAAATGGTTGAATCTGGCAGCTAAGGAATATTTGACAACAGTGAACACTTGTACATTATTCTTAAATGTTATGTATATGTAAGTATAGATATAATATACATGAAGTATGATATTGATTTTTTACATTAGTATCAAAATGGACATGGAATACTAGAATCCCAGATAGTTTAATTTTCATGAAAATATTTAATAAGGCTTCATTAAATCTTCAAAAAATTAAATTAAAAATTTTATCCTTACCTATATAATTTTAATTTTAAGCTGTTATTACTATAGTTGATATAGTGATTATTTTTTAAATTGTAAAATATATTTATTTATTCAAAAAAAGGTGGTTTTATTTAGATAGAGTCTCATTCCATTGTCCTGAGTGAATGCCATGGCATCAGCCTAGCTCACAGCAACCTCAAACTCCTGAGCTCAAGCCATCCTCCTGCCTCAGCCTCCCAGGTAGCTGGGACTACAGGCACACACTGCAATGCCTGGCTAATTTTTCTATTTTTAGTAGAGATGGTGATGGTCCTGAGCTCAAGTGATCCTCCCTCTTCGGCCTCCCAGAGTGCTAGGATTACAGGCATGAGCCACCTCACCTGCCCCTGTAAAATATATATATAAACCTTAGAGGAAAAATAATTTTTTTGAAGTATCTGAAAGTAATTTCAATTTGTGTTTTTCTACATTTTCTGTAAAATAATGTAAATGTAAATATAAGATTTTTTATATTTACTTTAATTCATATTTTATACACTTTCAAAACAATTACTTTTTTTCTTTTTTTTTATATTTTCTTTTTACTTCAAGAACTCTGGAAATTAAAGCCTGCAACAATTACTTTTTATTATTATTATTATAATTTTTTTATTTTTTATTTTTTTTGAGACAGAGTCTCACTTTATTGCCCAGGCTAGAGTGAGTGCCATGGCGTCAGCCTAGCTCACAGCAACCTCAAACTCCTGGGCTCAAGCAATCCTGCTGCCTCAGCCTCCCAAGTAGCTGGGACTACAGGCATGCGCCACCATGCCCGGCTAATTTTTTCTATATATATTAGTTGGCCAATTAATTTCTTTCTATTTATAGTAGAGATGGGGTCTCGCTCTTGCTCAGGCTGGTCTCAAACTCCTGAGCTCAAACAATCCGCCCACCTTGGCCTCCCAGAGAGCTAGGATTACAGGTGTGAGCCACCACGCCTGGCAACAATTACTTCTTTTAATCCTTTAGAAAACATAATGAGTAGAGTTGAGATCATAATGGAAAAAGAAAATACAAAAATAGAGCTCAAAAACAGTAAAAAAAACAAACAAAAAAATTAAAAACTTTCAAAGAGGCTATCTGCTTAAATATTTAAAAATTGAAACAATGACAGTGTTCAGGAACCACATACAATTTGCAAACAGCACATTACAAATTTTTTGCTTACTAAATATTTAATTACTGATGAAAGTGAGTAAGAAATGTATGTTAGCATATTTTGCTGGGACAACAGTCAACCACTTTTTGAGACAGGGTCTCACTCTGTCACCCAGCCTGGGTTGCAGTGGCACATTCACAGTTCACTGTAACCTCAAACTTCTGGGCTTCCAGTTCAGCCTCCCCAGTGGCTAGGATTACAGGCACATGCCAGCACACCTAGATAATTTTTTAATTTTTTGTAGAGGTAGGGGTCTCACTATGTTGTTCAGCCTGGTCTTGAACTCTAGGCCTCAAGCAATCCTTCCACCTTGGCCTCCCAACGTGCTAGTATTATAGGCGTGAACCACTACACCTGGCCTTTTTTTTACTTTTTTATTTTTACCCTTGTATCTTATAATTCATTCTAGGAAACTCACCATCACTCAAAGTGTTAAATTCTGAGCTTTTTATTCTCTCTTATTTAGTTTTACTTTCTTCTGTTACTTGTCTTTCACCTATGTCTGATAAGTTGAAATACAATATTGTTCATTAAGGAGAGTCATTTCAAATAAAAATGCATTTTCACTTTTGGCATATTTCCTTTAACCACATTTGGTTATAACAAAGAAGACAAAGTTTTTAGGACAGATTATATCTAGGTACTTTCTGTTTCACAATTAATGTAAAACATGTCAGGCATTACAGTGTTGTTTCCTTCTTTATTACTTTTGCTTCTATTTCTTCTGTATTTTACAGTAATAATACCATATCTTATCTTTGTGTGGTGTTTTGCAGTTTCCAAAACACTTTTCTTTCTTACAATCTCTGGGAAGCCCCACAACAGCCTTGGACACTAGAACTCACATTTACATTAGAGAAAACCATATTTTCAACACCATCCAAGTGACAGATTTGTGACAACCAGGGACGTGCTGGCAAATGTGTAACAACCGCCTCCCTGAGAATATGGAGAGCCCTGATTGTAGTTTGCCAATTTCATTAAAATAAATACCCCCACCGTGGCCAATTTCAAGCTACCATTGTAATGTCAACTAACTCTCAAAATTTCTTTTTCTTTTTTTTTTAGTTTTTTAAAAAATAAATGTTTATTTCAAGTATGAAAAGTATTGTTAAAACATCCAAAAGTTGTATTCTGTTTAACAAGTATAAAACAAGGCTTCTGAAAAAATTTACAATTAGGTATAAAATACTTAAGAATATAATTTGACATTCACAGTGGGCATTTTTGAAAAATAAGTTTTGCTAATGTAGCTTAGAAACAAAAATATATTTACAGTCCCAGTTAAATAAACAAGTTGCTAACTGAAGAACAATCCTCCCTCAAGCTGCAGAGTTAGCATTTCAAAATTAGGTCTGTGTAAGTATTCCTCTTAAAATAATGGTAAAGTTGGCCAAGTGCGGTGGCTCACGCCTGTAATCCCAGCACTCTGGGAGGCCGAGGTGGGAGGATCACTCAAGGTCAGGAGTTCCAGACCAGCCTGAGCAAGAGCGAGAACCCGTCTCTACAAAAAATAGAAATAAATTAATTGAACAACTAATATATATAGAAAAAATTAGCCGGGCATAGTGGCACATGCCTATAGTCCCAGCTACTCGGGAGGCTGAGGCAGGAGGATCACTAAGTCCAGGAGATTGAGGTTGCTGTGAGCTAGGCTGACGCCATAGCACTCACTCTAGCCTGGGTAACAAAGTGAAACTCTGTCTCAAAAAAAAAAAAAATATATTATATATATATATGTAGAAAAAATTAGCCAGGCTCTCGGCCTTAACGCCATCTTTGTAGAAACCTCCGTGCCATGAGAGCCAAGTGGAGGAAGAAGCGAATGTGCAGGCTGAAGCGCAAAAGAAGAAAGAGGAGGCAGAGGTCCAAGTAAACTGCCTGCTTGTGCACACGTGAAGGCCACAAGATCAGAAACATGGAATGCCAGAGTCCGGGGACGCTAGTACAAGTTGTTGGACTACATGCTACTGTCTAGAACTTGCCTCTCAGTGGATCTAGAACTTCACAGCCATCGGTTTACCAAGGCCACCTCTGAGAGAACCATCTTGCTCATACCAAAACAGTCCCTACTGGTCCTTTGCCCTGGAGCTGCCCTTCACAGCCATTGGTTCACCAAGGCCACCTCTGAGAGAACCATCTTGCTCATACCAAAACAGTCCCTACTGGTCCTTTGCCCTGAACAGAACTAGTTCTGTTCTCAGTTGTGGCCGAGTGTAACAAGTATACAATAAATCACCTGCTGTTTCAGCTGAAGAATCAAAAAAAAGAAAAGAAAAAATTAGCCAGGCATGGTGGCGCATGTCTGTAGTCCCAGCTACTTGGGAGGCTGAGGCAGGAGGATCGCTTGAGCCCAGGAGTTTGAGGTTGCTGTGAGCTAGGCTGACACCACAGCACTCTAGCCCGGGCAACAGAGTGAGACTGTGTCTCAAAAAAAAAAAAAAAAAAAACAATAGTGTGATAGGAAATCACTGGAGACTTAATAACTATCATAATTGGGCTTATGTTTTTAAAAAAATCACTCTGGCTGCTCTGTGGTTAATCAAGTGAGGTGGCAAAGTGAAGACAAAGAGACTACTATAGTTAGAAAGCGACTGCAATAGTTCAGGGGAACTAATTTTAGTGCTCTGAACTAGAGTGGTAGAAGTAGAGATAGAAGAGGACAAATTCTTGAAATGCTTTAGAAGTATCAACAAAGCTAATGATGGACTGGATGTAGGAGAATGCAGGATATAATGGAATCAAGGATAACTTTGGGCTCGATGTGGTGGTTCATGCTTGTAATCCCTCACCTTGGGAAGCCGAGGTAGGAGGATCACTTAAGGCCAGGAGTTCAAGACCCTGACTCTACAAAAAATAGAAATATTAGTCGAGTGTGCTGGCATGAGTAGGCTGAAGCAGGAGGATCTCTTGAGCCCAGGAATTGGAGGTTACAGTGAGTTACAATGACGACACTGCACTCTAGTCTGGGCAACAGGGCAAGACCAAAAAAAAAAAAAAAAAAAAGGATGACTCTGGATTTGAGGAACTGCTATTTCATGAGGTGATTATTATATGAAGGGTAGATCATAATGAGGCAGGAGTGGAAGCAGAGAGGTCAGCCAGGGAGCTTAAGTTGAGGACTGTTGGGTTTTTGTTTGTTTTCATTTTCATGGAGAGAGGGCAGATTTTGCTATGAAAAGGAACATCTCTCTTTTAGCTTCTATATGCTTGTTAGGCATCCAAGCAGTCAGGGAGGCAACTGTCCTAAAGGTCTGGAATTCAAGGGAGATGTTTGGGCTGGAGATAAACATTTGAAAGTCATTAGTATATCTACGGGTCATAAAGTCATGGACTGGATGAGGTAGGTCACCAGGAAATAGGGCAGAGAAGCCAAGAGCACTGCAGCATTGGGAAGAAAATCTCGATGTGGAAGGAAAACCAAAAAAGAGAGATGTCACAAAATCTTGGAGAATTGTTTCAGGTAGGATTAATGACATCACAATCTATTGAAAGATTGAGGAAAATGAGGATTGAGGCCATTCCATTGAACCACTGGCTTTGGCAAGAAGTGGGCCTTGAGAAGCACCATTTCAAGTGTTAGGGATAAAATACCCTTTTGGAGGATTTGAAGGAGAGATGAGGAGGTAGAGGCCACAAGTATGGACATGGCTTTATAATTTTTAGAGAGTTTTGCTGTTAAGGGAAGCAGAATAATTAGGTAATAGCTGAAGGGAGAAGTGGGGTCAAGTAAGGATTTTTTAAAATTTGCAAGAGATCCTAATAGAAATGGTTACTAAAGAGAATAAAGGTGCGAGGGGATATCTTTAAGATGACTTAAGAAGTCCTAGGGGATGGGTCCTTTAAGTCTTTTAAGTAGCCTTTTATGTGCAAAGTACTTTACCCAATGAGCATTTTTAAGAAACGTGGTCACTCTGATAAAAATAAGGCTGATGAGAAAAGAAGCCAGTTTAGGAATGATAATAAATATGTTTTGGACATACTAAGTTCAGTGAAATATGTAAGCAAAGATTAACTGACCAACTTAAGTAATTAGTGCAAAAGATTTTGAGCTTCAAGATAATAATGATTGGCTGGGCGTGGTGGCTCACATCTGTAAACCTGGCACTCTGTGAGGCCAAGGCTGGAGGATTGCTCAAGGTCAGGAGTTTGAGGTTGCTGTGAGCTAGGCTGACGCCACAGCACTCCAGCCCCGGCAACAGAGTGAGATTCTGTCTCAAAAGAAAAAACAAAAAAAGATAATGATGGTTAAGAAAAATGATGCATTTTACAAAGGATCCAGTTTGTAACACTATTTAAATTATCCTATATCAAATTATTTATTTATTTATTTATTTATTTTTTGAGACAGAGTTTCACTTTATTGCCCAGGCTAGAGTGAGTGCCGTGGCGTCAGCCTAGCTCACAGCAACCTCAAACTCCTGGGCTCAAGCAATCCTGCTGCCTCAGCCTCCCAAGTAGCTGGGACTACAGGCATGTGCCACCATGCCCGGCTAATTTTTTCTATATATATTTTAGTTGGCCAATTAATTTCTTTCTATTTTTATAGTAGAGATGGGGTCTCGCTCTTGCTCAGGCTGGTCTCGAACTCCTGAGCTCAAAAAATTATCCTATATCAAATTAACAAGGATTTACTTTGCCAAGATTCTTGGCACTTTCATATTAACTTAAATTGCATTGGGGAAAAAACATAATAGTAATTGAGAAGCAACTAATTATAAGCAATTATAAGCCAAATTATGTTTATACCACAATTAGTGTTTGAGGTGGTTTAGCAGGCAGATTCTTCATTTCAATAAGCAACCATCAAATAATTGAATAGCCTGTAAAACAGAAATACTTCTTTTATCTTTATTCCAACTATAATAACCACATTCTCTTTAATTATCATTATAATAAAATAAGCAACATTTATTATCTTTTGTCCCAATCCCCAGTTTGAGTTGGATGCTTTTAAAAACATGGCAAGAGTAATATATGTACCTACCTCACAACATAGCTTCTTTCAACAGGTTTCATGAGGATATGTGAATCCAGTTCTTGTAAGACAAGTATTACCCTGAAGGGTATCTAGAGCGCAAACTCAAACCATGCCTTTTTCAGTGGATTTTGCACGCTGACATTAGTTTATTTCACTTTGAGAAAAGTTTTTCTCTAAAGATGATAGGGAAAAGTCTTTTTTTCTTGTGATAGTGGTAATTTTTATGTCAGGTTGGGGTATTTTTTCTCCCCTATTTTCAAGTAAAAGTTCTTACTTTTATTACCATAACTTTACCACCTCAGGTTAAACTGACCACAACTTGACAACTATTTTGTACTTTACACTGATTAATGAAATATTAGATGGATGGTTCTTTAAATTACCACTAGTGATAGCTCTGGAATCCCTGTTATATTAATGTCCACGCAAACCCTTCTTAATAGCACTGTAAATTTAGGGGGTGTGGGGAACCCCTCTTAGTCCATCAGTTTAAGAAAATGCAAAGAAAGATATATCAAATAGTTTCAGACTACACTGAACAAATCTCGTTTCTAGAATTAGTTTTTCTGAAAAGAACTCCCACCAGTTGACCTAATGGAGCACGGAGTCGCCAGCGCCTCACGGAGGCCGCGGCGCTCAGCCAGCTCCGAGGCTTGGCGGGCCGCATGGTGGGAGGTGGGTAGAGCCCGAGCCCTCCAAGGCTGGCGCCACGTTGCTTTTCCCTTACGAAACAGGGAGACAATGCTTCTGGCTATTGTATAAACGGGTCGAGAACTGCATTCATTCACACGTGAGCTAAGGCGTGAGCAGAATTAAAGCGCCTTCTAATTCGACCCTTGGCAACATGTGCGTCATGGACAAATGCGGAGCTTTAATGCCTGGCTGCGTTCGCCTCGGGGACACACAACTTAAAGCACGGCCAAGTACCCCGACAGTCGTGGTGAACTGCACGGGATCAAAACCACCACGCCAACACAGCACCGGCCACCGCCCCCGCCAACTCCCCTAAGGACCCTCCCATGGTTTCTGCTAACCAGTTGTTTCACGCAGCGCCGCACAGCCTTTCGTCACTCCGTCCCCGTTCTCCCCACCCACTCTACATTAGACCCCAGGTTTCTAGTTCCCTGCTGGACAACACAGCACCATCTCCCACTCCGGGGACAGCGACAGCCCGAACCGTAGCGCAGCGAGTAACCCCCAGGCGCTCGCCGCAGGCCATCCGCCAGCCAGCCGCCACTCGGCGCTGAGTGATTGACAGGCGGCGGCAGCTATGGGCCGCGGGGGCGGGGCCACGCGTCACTTCCTGGCCTTTCAGGGAGCCGGGGTATATAAAGTCGGCGCTCACGCATCGCCGTCGCTTACACAGTATGGCCGGCGACATTAGCTAGCGCTCGCTCTACTCTCTCTAACGGGGAATCAGCGGACTACAAGAGACTGAACTGTATCTGCCTCTATTTCCAACAGACTCACGTTCAACTTTCGCTCACAAAAAGAAGCCGGGAAAATTTTATTAGTCCTTTTTTTAAAAAAAGTTAATATAAAATTATAGCAAAAAAAAAAAGGAACCTGAACTTTAGTAACACAGCTGGAACAATCCGCAGCGGCGGCGGCAGCGGCGGGAGAAGAGGTTTAATTTAGTTGATTTTCTGTGGTTGTTGGTTGTTCGCTAGTCTCACGGTGATGGAAGCTGCACATTTTTTCGAAGGGACGGAGAAGCTGCTGGAGGTTTGGTTCTCCCGGCAGCAACCTGACGCGAACCAAGGATCTGGGGATCTTCGCACTATCCCAAGGTGGGTCCCCGGGGCATTCGCTGACATGTACAGGCCTGGGGGCTGTCGCCGCCGGCAGAGCTCCCAGCGCGGGTGGAGGCCGGATTCCTGCAGCCTTCAGGTGGGGCCAGGTCCCCGGGCGGGGTTCGCTTCGGCGGTCGCGGAGGGTGCCCGGTTTTGGGGGGAGCGGCCGCGTCCACGCGGGGCTCGAGCCGGCTTCTCCCGCGCCGTTGCCGTCCGGGCACTGCCTTGGGGGAGGGGAGCAGGCCGGCGCGGCCGCGTGCTCAGGTAACGTCCCCGGCGGGGCGGGCGGCGCTGCTCGGAGTGGTTTGCGGCCGGCGCCTCCCGACTTCCCCCTCGAGCTGGCGTTCGGGGCCCTGGGGGGGTCGGAGGGGGTGCGCGGGTTCCCTCCTGGCAGGTGTGGCCGGGCGGGCTTAGTCAGGCGCTAATTCGGGCGTGCCTGCTCGGGGAGTGGAGGAGGGAGGGAGCGGGTCGGGAGCGGGACTCGGTCTTGCCGCGGGCGCCGGCAGGAGTGGGCCCTCCCGGCCTTGTCTGAGGGACGGGCGAACAGGCCTTCCACCCGCGCTCGCCGCGGGCAGCATGTGGCGCTCGGGCGGCGGGGATTGGGCGGGAGCAGTGGTGTCGCAGTGGCGGGGCCCCGTCGCTGCCTAACGCGCTCTGCACCAAAGCCTCGTCAGGGCAGTTAGGTGGGCGGCGCGGTGCCTGGGGCGGCCCGGGTAGACGGCCGCGGAGCCCGCGCAGGGTTGCTCCCGAGTCTCTTGACCTTGGGCTGTGTAACCTGTTACTGAGTCGGCAGGATCCGGGGGACCGGAGCCGGGCTGAGGAGAGGTGCGGGGTGGAGTAAGGTTTGCCTGCATTTGCAGGATAGAGGCCCCTCTGACCCAGGACGTAATACCTTTAATGCCTTAAGCTTGAGCAAAGGAATCTGGGGCCCCACTCCTGCCTGATCGCGCAGAAGAGAGGTTTTAGTGGTCTTGATGTGGAAATCAAGCGCAAATAAAAGCACAGGAGATACTGTGGCTGCTTGGGCCTTGTTGCCGGCGGCAGTCACACCAAGCGCAACCCTTTGCCTCCCTAGGCCCCTCCACCGGTTCCCTGGCTCCTCCGCGCGCAAGTGCGGCGAGGGTGGCGGTGTGGCCGAGGAACCGGCATGGCCCGCTTCATTGAGAGGCGGCGACCAATGAGCTCCCGGGCGCGACGGAGAGCCCGGCTCGAGGGTGTGGGCCAATGGGCGTTTTAGGAATGTTGGCTGCTCTCGCCGCCGTCCCTTGACAAAAAGCAACTGGAGAAGAGAATCCAGGCAGACACGTGCTGCTGAGACTTTAAGGGCACGTTGGGAAACCCAGTTTCTAGCAGTGTATCTTCAGTGCTTCCATTGTAGAAAACAATAATCGTGATAGCTAAAATGTGACGGGTCTCACTTTTAAAGTTTTGTGTGACACTCATAATGTCTAGAGTGCTTATTACTATGTGCCAGGTAAAGGTCTAAAGGCTTTACGTTATATTACAGGAGCGGTTACATTTCTCAGTGACCACGGGGAAGTTTAATATTTCCTCCATTTCACAGATGAGAAAACTGGTGTTTGTGATTGGCGTTTGGTAAAACGATTGCGATCAAAGTTACTACCTAGAAGAAATAATGGTCTTAGAAAATGAATAGCGAAGATTGTGTTGCTTAGTTTTTTAAATGTTCGAACCCTTAAATGATTTGTAAGTACATGTTCTTAATAAAGGGGAGAGGGTTTTGTTCTCACTCAAGATCTTAGGCAAAAAATGCCAGAATTTAAGCTTGGGCTTTTGGCTGTTAAGGGTTTATTCTGAATCAAAGAGGCATGGTTAAAAAGGCAGCCTGCTTTCTTTAAATGTTTAAAAGCCACACTTTTCCTTTGTACTTTTACTGCTTCATTGTGGCTCTTAAAACGATGGCCAAAGTTAAACCTTTAAGCACAGAATATTCCCTTCTGTAGAGTTCATGATTTAGTGCCATCCATTTTGTGGATATTTAACATTCATTAAACCACTGTTGAGGCTACCACCACATCATGACAGCTGTGGATAAAGCCAGTTAGGCAAGTAAGAACTGGGAAATCTTTCATTGGAAGGATATGTAAGAAAAAGACCTGAAAATCATCTTGGATTTAACTAAAAGGTCTAGTGTTCCCTTTGTGGGAACATTTTTCAGTGACCATTCAAGCAAGGATACACTAGTTAGGTTTACTGAGGTAAAAGAGTATCGTCTGTAATAGTAGAGGGCGACCTAAAATCATTGGGCTAGCAAGGAGTCATTGATAGTCCAGTCTTTGAGGATGTGGGGTACCAGCCCCAGTTACGCCATGGAAGATTATCAGTCATCTGGAAGAGTAATGCATAATGAAATGGTTAAGTGTCTGGCCTCTGGAATAACGAGATTTGAATTCAAACAGTATTTGAATAGCTGTGTGAGCTGTTTCCTCATCTCTAAAATGGAGACAGTAATGGTATCTACCGTGTGGTAGTTGTGAGGATAAATAGGTTAATGTCTATACAGCACAAAGTGTTATCTTTTTTTTTTGAGACAGTCTAGTTTTGTTCCACTCTGTTCCCCTGATAGAGTGCAATGGCATGATAAACACACCTCACTGCAACCTCAAATTCTGGGTTCAAGTGATCCTCCTGCCTCAGCTCCTAGTATCTGGGACTGCAAGCATGCGGCACCTCACCTGGCTAATTTTTTCTATTATATTTTTGGTAGAGAAGGGGTCTGGCGCTTGTTCTGGCTGGTCTTGAACTCCTGAGCTAAAGCCATCCTCCTACCTTGCCTCCCTGAGTTGCTAGGATTACAGGCCTGAGCCACCACAGTACCTGGCCAAAGTGTTAACCTATATTTATTTATTTATTTATTGAGACAGGGTCTCACTCTGTTGCCCAGGCTAGAGTGCCATGGTGTCAGCCTAGCTCACAGCAACCTCAAACTCCTGGGCTCAGGTGATCCTCCTGCCTCAGCCTCCCGAGTAGCTGGGGCTACAGGCATGCACCACCATGCCCAGCTAATTTTTTCTATATATTTTTAATTGGCCGATTAATTTCTGGATTTTTTTTTTTTTTTTTTTTTTTTAGTGACAGAGTCTTGCTATGTTGCCCAGGCTGGAGTACAGTGGCTATTCATGGGCGCAGTCCCACTACTGATAAGCACTGGAGTTTTGACCTGCTTTGTTTCCAACCTGGGCCGTTCACCCCTCCTTAGGCAACCTAGTGGTCCCCCGCTCCTGGGTGGTCACCATGTTGATGCCGAACTTAGTGCGGACATCCAGGACATCCAATCGGCATAGCGCACTACAGCCCAGAACTCCTGGGCTCAAGCGATCCAACTACACGTGCGTGCCACCGCGTCCTGCAATTTCTGTTTTTGGTAGAGAAGGGTCTGGCTCTTGCTCAGGTTGGTTTCAAACTCCCGACCTTGAGCGATCCGCCTGCCTTGGCCTCCCAGAGTGCTAGGATTACAGGCGTGAGAGATACCATGCTCAGCATTACCTTTATTTCTGATTCTTTTTTCTTAAATTTAAAAGGGTAAAGTCTGTCCTGGCAGGCTCATGCCTTATAATCCCAGCACTTTGGGAGGCTGAGGCAGGAGGCTAGCATGAGCCCAGGAGCTGGGATATGCCAGCCTGGGGCCCATTTCTACCAAAGAAACATTGGCCAGGTATAGTGGTGGGTGCTTGTAGTCCTAGCGATTCAGAAAACTGAAGCAGGAGGATAGCTTGAGCCCAAGAGTTTGAGGTTGCAGTGAGCTATGATTGTGTCACTGCACTCCAGCCTGGGCAACGGAACAAGACCCTGTCTCAAAAATAAAGATAAGAACGTTTTCTCATTTTCCTTTTTTTCAAGCAAACAAGGCTAGGGAAGAAACAAATTCAGATTCTAATCTAAAAGATTGCACATTAAAAGGTGCCCTAACAATTCAATGTATTAATAGTTACTTTTATTCAAGGAGAGAAAGAAAATAGGGTCACTGGAGAGTTTTTGGCTGCTTCAGTATACTCATCTTGCTACAGAATAATCATTAGTGGCTTTAATTTTACTTAACGATAAAAATTTGAAAGCAAGAAGCCCTTGCCTCACATCCTCTCAGAAATTTCATTTAAATGTGACAGACTAAAAGACTGGATTAAAATAAACAAGTAAATCTGTTTATAAAACATGTTAAACATAAGGATATAGAAGATATTGAGAGTTCAGAGGCTCAAATGTCCAAAGAGCATTGCTACAGATGATTAAAGACATTAATAAGGTAAGGATATTATAGGAAAAATCTCCAGAAAAACACCTTTCCAAAACTGATTCAAGAAGAAATAGAAAACCTAAAATAGTCCTGTAACAATTATATAACTTGAATTTGTCTTACTCATCTAGACCCAGATGGTTTCTCTCGGAAGTGTTCCATAATTCAAGGAAAAAATTATCGCAACCCTTTTCACATATCTTTTTCAGGAAATACAACACACTTCCCTCTATTTGCTCTTTCCAAGGAATGGAAGATGTCCCCCACCCCAAAGATTACTTTACCTTTCATATTTAGATGTGTAACCCACCTACAATTGAGTTTGTGTATGGTATAAGGGGATAGAATTCACTTTAGGCAAAATAGGCTTACCTTTCCCAGCTTTAATACCAAGGCAACCTGGTACCCTCTTCCTGAATGTTCACCTTTTTTACTAAACACATCTTTCTTTTAGGCTGTTTAGTATCATTCACCTCGACTATAATCTGAGCAAATCATGTAATACTGAGAATTTTTTTTCTTTTCTCTTTATTTCAAAGTATTAATGGGTTATAAATGTTTTTATTTAATGGATACCTGGCATAATGCTTAAGTTGGGACTTTTCATGTGCCCATCACCAGAATAGAGTTCATTGTACCTGATAAGTTTTTACCTCCACCATCCCTTCTTAGTTTCCAATGCCCTTTACATCTCTTTGTGCCCGTGGTTTAGCTCCCAATTATTAGAGTAAATGTGTTTGTTTTTCCATTCCCGAGATACTTCACTTAGGAGAACGGTCTACAGTTCCATCAAGCTGCTGCAAAGGAAATTATTTCATTCATTCTTCTTATGGCTGGTAGTACTCCATGGTATATAAATACTACATTTTCTTTATCTAGTCATGAATTGATGGGCACTTAAGTTGATTCCACATCTTTGCAGTTGTGGATTGTGCTGCACTTGAATGTTCATTGTGCTGCAGTGAACATTCAAGTGCAGGTGTCTTTTTGATACGAAGATTTCTTTTCCTTTCAGAAAATCCCACCTAGAAAATCCCAATCCCACCTAGTAGTGGGATTGCTGGATCAAATGATGAGTATATTTATTTCTTTCAGGAATCTCTTGCCGGGCGCCGTGGCTCACGCTTGTAATACTAGCACTCTGGGAGGCCGAGGCGGGTGGATTGCTCAAAGTCAGGAGTTTGAAACCAGCCTGAGCAAGACCCCGTCTGTACTAAAAATAGAAAGTAATTAATTGACCAACTAAAAAATATATACAAAAAATTAGCCAGGCATGGTGGTGCATGCCTGTAGTCCCAGCTACTCGGGTGGCTGAGGCAGAAGGATCGCTTGAGCCCAGGAGATTGAGGTTGCTGTGAATTAGGCTGACGCCATGGCACTCACTCTATCTAGCCTGGGCAACAAAGTGAGACTGTCTCCAAAAAAAAGAATCTCCATACTGTCTTCCATAGAGTTTGTACTAATTTGCAGTTTCACCGACAGTGTATAAGCATCCTTTCTGCATTCATGCTGGCGTCTGTTGATTTTTGACTTTATTATGGCTATTCTGACAGGGGTAAGGTGGTATCTCACTGTGGTTTTAATTTGCATTTCCCTGATGATTAGTGATATTGTGCATTTTTTCATGTTGGCCATTACTTTTGAGAAACTTTTGTTCATGTCTTTTGCCTCTTTTTTAATGGGTTTTTTTTTCTTGCTGATTTGAGTCCTTTGTAGATTCTGGATATTAGCCCTTTAGATATATATTTTCTCCCATTCTATAGGTTGTCTGTTTACTCTGCTGGTTATTTCCTTTGCTGTCCTGAAGCTTTTTAATTTATTTTTGCCATTGCTGTATGAGGGTTAAGATCTTGTTTTTTCTTTTTTTTGAGACAGAGTCTCACTTTATTGCCCAGGCTAGAGTGAGTGCCCTGGCGTCAGCCTAGCTCACAGCAACCTCAAACTCCTGGGCTCAAGCAATCCTGCTGCCTCAGCCTCCCAAGCTGGGACTACAGGCATGCGCCACCATGCCCGGCTAATTTTTTCTATATATATTAGTTGGCCAATTAATTTCTTTCTATTTATAGTAGAGACGAGGGTCTCGCTCTTGCTCAGGTTGGTTTCGAACTCCTGTTTGAAACTCAAACAATCCTCCTGCCTCTGCCTCCCAGAGAGCTAGGATTACAGGCGTGAGCCACTGCGCTGGCTGAGGGTTAAGATCTTGACTGGTGTGGCTTGGGTTCAAGAAAATCTGTTGGAGAAAAGCAACAGTCCAGGCATATCCAAGTGAATAAAGGAATGGGTGACTTATGGAGTTCTAAAGCTCACCTATTGCACACAGTATTTGAAGTTGAAATAATAATGAGAGGCAGTTTTGCCCAATTTTTCAGATTTTAAAAGAATGTTGAATAAATCAGTGATCATATAAAAATGGCTTAGTTGCTGCACAAAAATGCTGTACCAAACAAAAGCCTTTTATTTTATAAAAGATGGCAGCTTTAGGGAGGGTGGGAGTAGTAAGGAGGAAGTCTGGAGAATAAGAAATTTGGGTGACAGAATTTCAGGACTGTAAAATCCTTTCCTTTTTCTTTAGAATTCATCAGACTTGAGCTAATAATAAGATGGATTTAGATGGGAAATTCTAGTGGAGGTGAGGAGGATAAATGTTTATTGAGTTTTGAAAAGATTAAAGGTTTTTAAATCTAGTTATACATGAAAATATAAAAAGTAGAATCTGTAATGTTGGAAATCATGTTTAGGACTGACTGGTAAGATGTTTTGCTATCCTTATTCTGCTTTACTTAAATTTTATAAACTAAAAAGTAATTTTCAGTAAAGGATTGGAGCTGTTTAAAAGATAGTAAATCACACTTCAGCATTAACTTTCCCAGAACTCATGTGTTATTTGACTGTAGTATCGGTAATTTACGTAGAAGGAATTTACAACCCTTTGCCAAAAAACCTTTTAGTGTAACATTTTGGAGTTGAAAAGCTTCCTATTGAATTAAGCTTCTCATTACATTCCTCAGAATTTCAAAAAGGTTTAAACTTGTTTCCAAAGCACTTGTCTTTAAGAAGCACAGGTTGAAAGTGGTAATAAAACCAAGAGTAGTAGTAACTATACTGATAAACGTTTAAACTTGGTAAAAATTTAAGATAAACAACTCAGGCTGGCCATAGTGGCTCATGCCTGTAATCCTAGCTTCAGGCCAAGGCATGAGGATTGCTTGAGCTCAGGAGTTCAAAACCAGCCTGAGCAAAGAGAGAGACCTGTTCTCTACTGTAAGTACAAAAATTAGCCAGATGTTGTGACGTGTGACTGTATGTAGTCTGAGCTACTGGGGAGGCTGAGGCAGGAGGATCTCTTGAGCCCAGGGCTTTGAGGTTGCAGCCAGCTATCATGATGCCACCAAGTGAGACAATTTCTCAAATACACACAAAAGGCGAAAAAACTTAATACAATACTGTGATTATAATTAGCAGTGTTTCTGCATTCTGGATTCAAATCTTTGAACAAACAAGGGGGGCTTATTTCCTGGATGTATGAATTAACTGCCCTAGGTGTGATGATTTTAATGTAATGTAACTTATGATAATTGTAAATGTGTAAATGTATTCTGCTTTTTTTCAGTGAATCTTTGTGGTATATAACTATCATTTTAGGCCGGGCGCGGTGGCTCAAGCCTGTAATCCTAGCTCTCTGGGAGGCCGAGGTGGGTGGATCGTTTGAGCTCAGGAGTTCGAGACCTGCCCGAGCAAGACCAGCCTGAGCAAGACCGAGACCCCATCTCTACTATCAATAGAAAGAAATTAATTGGCCAACTAATATATATAGAAAAAATTAGCCGGGCATGGTGGCGCATGCCTGTAGTCCCAGCTACTTGGGAGGCTGAGGCAGCAGGATTGCTTGAGCCCAGGAGTTTGAGGTTGCTGTGAGCTAGGCTGACGCCACGGCACTCACTCTAGCCTGGGCAATAATGTGAGACTCTGTCTCAAAAAAAAAAAAACTATCATTTTAAAGACATGTAAGTGGCTTGGAAAAGTAAATGTGCAAATTAAAAAAAAACTGACCTAGGAAGTCATCCTCAGAATATTAACTTATGTCATTGTAGGCTTTACTCAAGAATAGTAACGTGTTTTAGGATGTTTTTGACCTGGGGTAAGGTATAGAGGTAACCTGACTGTATTGTGGCAGTGAGAGTCTCAGGCTGTGAGCTTAGATCAGAATTGGTGAGTTTCAGTCTGTCTTTAGGTAGTTACTTTGCATGAATTACATTAACTTTGAAACCAGCCATTTAACTATAGGAAGTAATGAGTAATCCAATGACCTGGAAGCCTTTAAAATGCAAATCTCCAGGCACCATCCTAAGTGTCTGACACCACTGGATTTGTGGGTAGGATTCACAAATCTGTGTTTTACCACCTTTTCAGATGTTAAAAGAATAACCCAGTCATAAAAAGTTTCCTTCTATATGCCATCAGCATTCTGTTTAATTTTTTAGAAATTGTGATAACAACACAATAAGATTTACCATGTTAATTATTTTAAGGGTATAGTTCAGTAATGTTAATTGTATTCACACTTGTGCAACAGATTGCTAGAATTTTTCATCTTGTAAACTCTATACTCATTAAGTACTAATTACCCTTCCTCGAAGCCCTTGTTAATCACTTTTCTACTTTGTATGATTTTTGACTACTCTAGTCACTTCATTTGAGTGGAATTCTACAGTATTTGTTCTTTTGTGACTGGCTAATATTAGCATGGTATCCTTGGTTCATCCACTTTGTAGTAGCTCTTTTAAGGCTGCGTAACCCATTGTACGCACATACCACCACGTTTGGGGATGCTTTCACCTCTTAGCTATTGTGAATAATGCTGATATGAACATGGGAATATAAAATAGCTCTAAGACCCTGCTTTCAATTCTTTGAAGTATATACTCAAAAGTGGAATTAATGTTTAACATGGTAAATTTTTTACTTTTAAGTTTTTGAGGAACCTCCAAATTATGCACTGCTTTCACTCCTACATTTAATCACCATGATTGCTGACTCTTTTTTTTTAATAGTCTCACTCTGTTGCTTTGGCTAGAGTGTCCTGGTAACCTCAAACTCCTGGGCTCAAGCGATCCTCTTGTCTCAGCCTCCTGGGTAGCTGGGACTACCGGCATGTACCACTGTGCCCAGCTAATTTTTCCTATTTTTAGTTGTTTGGCTAATTTCTTTCTATTATAGTAGAGATGGTCTTGCTCAGGCTGGTCTCAGACTCTTGAGCTCAAGCACCTGAGCTCAAGCAATCCTCCTGCCTTGGCCTCCCAGAGTGCAAGGATTATAGGTGTGAACTACCCTGCCTGGCCCATTTCAGGTTTATTGATTTATTTTTATTTCAGAGTGTTACAGGGTCTCATAAGTTCTTGTGATTCTCTGTTCTTTTGATTATGGTCATCTGAATGTGTGTGAGGTTAACTCATTGTGGTTTTGATTTGCTTTTTTCTGACTAATGATGTTGAGCATCCTTTCATTTTTTTGGCCATTTGTATCTCATTTGGAGAACTGTGTATTTAAGTCCTTTTTAAATCGTTTTTGTTGAGTTGTATGTGTTCCTATTATTTGGATCTTAATTAACCCCATATTAGGTGTTTTGTAAATATTTTCTCCCCTTCTGTAGGTTGTCTTTTCACTCTGTTTCCTTTGTTTTTTGGTGTTTTTTAGACCAGATCTAACTATGTTGCTTAGGCTGGTCTTGAAATCCTGGCCTCAAGCGATTCTTACTACCTCAGTCTACCAGAGTGCTATGATTGTTTCTTTTGATGTGTAGAAGTTAACATTTTTGTTCCCTTTGTTTTTGCTTTAGTTGACTGTGCCTTTGGTGTCATAGCCAAGAAATCATCGACAAAGCTAATGTTCAGAAGCTTTCACCCTATATATTCTTCTAGGAGTTTTACAGTTTTAGCTCTTAACATAAGTCTGTCATCCATTTTGGATTAATTTTTGCAAATGGTGTAAGGTAAAGGCCTAATTTCATTCTGTTTGCTTGTAGACCTTAGTTATCACAGCATCGTTTGTTGCTGACTTCCCCGTTGTGTATTCTTGGCACCCTTGTTCAAGATACTTGACCTTAGTCATTTACTTTTTTTAGATTTTACATGGAAAAAAAGTTGGCCATTTCAAGTTCTGTTGAATCAGATAACATGAAAGTCTTGTTACTTTAATTGTATCTTGTCCCTGGTAGACATTCCCAAGTTCTGTTTTTATTAGACCCCAGCCTCTTCAGGAAAACTTTCAAAATATAGTATGTGGCATACCACCTAAGTGTTCCTTTTCAGGTATAGTGACTATGATCATTCATGTTCCATCATTAATAAAGAACATCTGTTTCTTTGTAATCATATAGCATGATCTCTGATCATATGTTAAAAAAATATCTTAATATATACTCTTTAAGTTAAATTAGGGTTACTCAAGCTCAACATTCTTGACATTTTGGTCCAGATAATTCATTGTTGTGGGTGACTGTCCTGTTCATTATACTGTGTAGCAGCACCCTGGCCTCTGTCCACTACATGCCAGCAACACTACCACCCTGCTTGTGACAACTAAAAAATGAGTCCAAATGTTTCCATAGGTACCCCGGGTACCAAAATAATCCCCATTTAAGAAACATTGAGTTAGATCAATGGGGTGGCATTTAAAATCAGAAAAAGTCATTCAAATCAGGAAATATTTAATCTATATACTTATTGTTTTATCAGCACCCAAGAATTGTGTGCTTGATTAGCTTCATAGTAATTTCTGATCACTAAACTGATATTATGTGATCCTGTAATATGAGCACATCCCCAAATCATCTTGCCTCTTCATTCAGCTTTATCAGTTTGATTTATTGAACTCCATTTAAAATATTATAATAAATAACAAGAATTGCCAAATAGACCAATTTTGTGAAATAGTTTATAGTATAGACTAGTGATTCAGTCTGTCTCACTGTAGAGTGTATTTGGGAACAAAGCACAGACACCTTCTATCTCTTATTACTGATCCTTATGTGACTTTTCTTTCTTTTTTAAAGCAGTGTCTTGCTCTTTTGCCCCAGCTAGAGTGCTGTGGTGCCATCATAGCTCACAGCAACCTCAAAGTCAGTCAGGCTCAAACGATCCCCCTGCCTCAGCTTCCTGAGTAGCTCGGACTTCATATTAGCTGGGGTAATGGTGTGACATTCTAACTTGATACTGTCTAACCTTGAAATCATAGATCTATAATTTATAAAATGCCTCAGTCAACTACAAAAAAAAAACCACTTTCGTCTTTTCCACCAATAATTTGGACAGAAAGCCTGGCACTGAAAATGTATCTTCCAAAACAGTCAGGGCCGGGCGAGGTGGCTCACGCCTGCACTCTGGGAGGCCAAAGCGCTTGGATTGCTTGATTGAGGTCAGGAGTTCAAAACCAGCCCGAGCAAGAGTGAGACCCCGTCTCTACTATAAATAGAAAGAAACTAATTGGCCAATTAATATATATAGAGAAAAAATTAGCCAGGCATTGTGGCACATGCCTGTAGTCCCAGCTATTCTGGAGGCTGAGGCAGGAGGATCACTTGAACCCAGGAGATTGAGGTTGCTGTGAGCTAGGCTGATCCCACGGCACTCACTCTAGCCTGGGTAACAAAGTGAGACTCTGTCTCAAAATAAATAAATTAAAAGAAAAAAAACAACAAAACAGGAGTCAGCAAACTTTCTGTAAAGGAAATTTTGCAAGGCAGACAGTCTGCGTAACAACTACTAAGCTCTGCCCTTATAGGGAGAAAATAACCATAGACAATGTGTAAATGAATGGGTGTGGCAAGGTTCCAGTAAAGCTTTATTTACAAAAGTGGGCTATTTTCCCCCAGAGAAATGTGATAGAAATAATTTGTGCTGAAATTGTCAGCTGTTTCAGATTTGGTTTTTCATCTTTCTCTTTTATGTTCATATATAGCATTGTATTGACTTCAGTTTTCTTTCATCTTTCTTGTCCCCTGATTTCATATTTTTCTTGAGCCTAGCAATGGTCATAGATTTTTTTATGTTCACTTGGTTTATATGTTATCCAACTGTTCGTCTTAGGGTATTGAAAGCAATTGCTTTCTTTTATACTATGACTGAAAAAAATGTTGACTACTTTACTACTTGAGCATTACTCTTATTTGAAGAAAGGTTTGGATGTAGAGTTTATTAACTAATGATGAATGAGTACATTCATTTTAGTTTCTGTCAAGATGGAGGAAGCATACTACACTTACACTACGTCTCAATAAATGCACTTGAAAACCCTGGGCTGCATGTTTTTTTTGTTTGTTTGTTTGTTTTTTTTTGAGACAGAGTCTCACTCTGTTGCCTGGGCTAGAGAGTGCCATGGCGTCAGCCTACTTCACAGCAACCTCAAACTCCTGGGCTGAAGCAATCCTCCTGCCTCAGCCTCCTGAGTAGCAGGGACTACAGGCACGTGCCACCATGCCAGGCTAATTTTTTCTATATATATTTTTGCTTGGTCAATTAATTTCTATTAGTAGAGACAGTATCTCATTCTTGCTCAGGCTGGTTTCAAACTCCTTACCTTGAGCGATCCTCCCGCCTCAGCCTCCCCAGAGTGCTAGGATTACAGGTGTGAGCCACTGCGCCCGGCCTGAAAACCCTGGACTGAATGCGTGGAGCAGCTGTGTGATGACTCTGAAAAGTAAATGTTAGCAGGTGAATTAAAGAAGGAAACCAGAACTTAAAACACCATTAACCCAGTGTTGGATTCTTGTGTCCTTTTATCCCTCTCATATCTTGGACTGGTTTCTGGCAGCCAGAAACCCGGAACTATATACTAGGTGCAAAAAGAGCTCCAGGAGAGTCCCTCTATTTCTGGTCCAGAGAATGGAGGAAATCCTTTTTGCTTTTTTTTCCTCCTGTTCTTTCGGGACCTGTGCAGTCCTTTAGCAGCTGTAGCTGTGGCTGTCAGGCATGTGTGTAAAAAAACTACAAGGGGCGGAGAGTTCTTTTTAAACCCAGAGGAACTGTGGTCCTAAAAGCAAACAGGGTCATGGGAATCCTTATTGGTCTTTTCCCTCTCTTTCTCCTCTTCCCACTTTGCCAGAGAGAGAAAGTCACAGGCAGTTTGCTGCAGAGTGGAGACAGTAAAGACCTGTCTTTATATACAGTGGATAAAGAAAGGGGCCTTCCTGGGAGCCAGGCATTTTCAGGGAGATTGTAGAGAGGGAGAGTTGATGAAAATAATCCCATAAAATTTTATACAAATAACCCGGAGCTGCTCATGCATGGATCTGATCCTAACTAGCACATCAAAGGCTTTGAATACTGAAATGCAGGATAGACAAGACCCAGAATGGACTTGGGGGTAGCTCATAAGTGGAAAGATCTGAATAGCGTGACTAAAGGCTTTCGTAACAAACCTGACATTGGAACTGACACATAACCCACAGTAGTTGGATAAAGACTTGAAGCCTTGGCTGGGCGTGGTGGCTAATACCTGTAGTCCCAGCACTCTGGGAGGCCGAGGCGGGAGAATAGTTTGAGCCCAGGAGTTTGAGGTTGCTGTGAGCTAAGCTGGCACCACAGCACTCTAGCCTGGGCAATGGAGTGAGACTCTGTCTCAAACAAAAAAAGACTAAAAGCCTGAACCTAAGGAGGTGATTTCCTCCTAAAACAATTTTTTGAAAATAAACTGACCCAGTAATCCTAGCACTCTGGGAAGCCCAGTCGGGCGGATTGCTGGAGGTAAGGAGCTTGAAACCAGCCTGAGCAAGTGTGATACTCCGTCTCTACAAAAAGAATAGAAAGAAACTAATTGACCAACTAAAAATATACAAAAATTTAGCTGGGCATGGTAGCATGTGCCTGTAGTCCCAGCTACTTGGGAAGCCAAGGCAGTAGGATTGCTTGAGCCCAGGAGTTTGAGGTTTGTGAGCTAGACTGAAGACACGGCACTCACTCTAGCCTGGGCAACAAAACTAGACTCTGTCTCAAGAAAAAAAAAGTGGACATTTTTGACACAAAAGGAAAGCTAGAAAGACTTAGAAATAGACACATTAGAAAAAGAATGAAAAATTTGGAGCTAAATATAATAACTGGAACAAAATGTTTATTGGATAGGGCTTTAGTAGAATGGAGATGACAGAAGGAAGAATGAGTGACATTGAAGGTGGTAGGCCAGTGGAAAATATCCAGTCTGAACAACAGAAAGATTTGGAGAAAATGTGCAGAACCTCAAGGACTTGTGGGACAACACCGTTATTAATAATTTATGTCAATGGATTCCCAGATGGCTTGTTCTCTGGAGAGAGCAAAACAGGATCTTTATGAAATGACAGGACAACAGGCACTGTTAATTGTCACTATGCTACAAAAAGAATGAAAGCTTATATACCTAGTGTGAGATCCCTAACACTTAACCCTCATTTTCCTCTCAGAAATCTTAATTTTGTTTAAGCTAAAGATGTGAATATTTGGGTTGTTTGACCCACCTAAGAACTAAAAAATGTGGACATGGGACCCAGTGAAAACAGCCCAGTCATAGTGAGGTCTACAGTTAACAAGGCCCATCCACAGGCATAGAGCTTCTGATGAGCTAATTTTCTTAGCATACAACTGTGGCCAAGAATCACTTAAGAGAAATGTTGAAAGGACACAGATGGGAAATTTTGAGGATAAGTAAATTTGGATAACTTCATAGAAAACAAAGAAAATTAAAAAGCAAGAAAGCTTTTAAATACAGAGAAAGGTTATACTATCTAGCTCAGCTATGGAGCATGTTTAAACATCTTAATATAAATAGCAAATGTAACCAAGAAGGGGATGCTGTGGATGGATTTATTAGTGTCCACAGTGGGTGGAAGAGAATGTATGCAAATGTGCTAATAAGTTCTAGTGGGAAGTCAGTAGGTGAACTCTGCTCAGATTTAATGTAATGCTTCTAATACTTAAATCAGTGGATACTTTTATTTACCTTAGAATTTAGTATTTGAATTCTTAATATCTTTTATAGCGGGTGATTTTTGCATGGATTATGTAAATTAATCCCCAGCAGTCAAGTGAAGCAGGATTCATTCCCATCAGGCAAGGAAACCTGGGAAAATTTCAACGATTGTCACAAAACAGAAAAGTTATAGCTTTCATAAGAGCACTGTTTTCCTTTAGTTATAACTTTTTGCATTAATGTAATTTGTGGAATCGGAATACGTGTAGGTCCTGAAATGTTGATTGTACATCATGGGTGGACATTGAGTCTTCCAAATATGAAATTCGGAGGTCCTGCTTGACTGCCTTAAGAGGATCTTAAAATTTTTTTTTAAGATTGTTACTCAGCTCCTGCAATTTCTTACCTAGATGACAAATTGTACCATTTTTTAGTTCAAAACAGCAAAAGCATGACCCAGTATGTTTTTTTTTATATATATGAACAAATTGTTAGTACTTTTTAAAAAGAGCCCTTTAAAAATCTTAATAGTTAGCTTTTAAAAACTGGCTTAGTTATGGTCAAATAGTAAATAATTTGGCTATATAATCATTAGCAAGCCTAACATTACCTTTTAAAGATTTTTGGGTGGGTCTCAGTACGTAGCTGGGCCGGTAACAGTTTCTTATAGCAAAATGGTGAGAAGAGCACAAAATTCTACCAGGATTGTTTGTGGTGTTGTGCTTGCTTTTTTTTTTTTTTTTTTTGAGATAGTCACCGCTCTGTTGCCCCTGCTAGAGTGAGTGCTGTGGCATCAGCCTAGCTCACAGCAACCTCAAACTCCTGGGCTCAAGCGATCCTACTGCCTCAGCCTCCTGAGTAGCTGGGACTACAGGCACGGGCCACCATGCCGGACTAATATATATTAGTTGTCCAATTATTTCTTTCTTTCTATTTTTAGTAGAGAATTGGTCTTGCTCTTGCTCAGGCTGGTTTCGAACTCCTGACCTTGAGCTTATCTGCCTGTCTCAGCCTCCCAGAGTGCTAGGATTACAGGCCTGAGCCACAACGCCCAGCCTTGTGCTTGCTTTTTAATACAAAAGAATAAAACGTTTTGTTGCTGGTCCATCCTGCCGGCATTTCCTTACAAGTTTTTTTCTGGATAAGAAGTGATATGCCATTTTACTGAGTATAGAACCAACGACCTGCCAGATAACTGAGCGCCTTAAATATTTTTAGCCTTTAATCTGGTCATTTTAAGATGCCCCTTGGAACTAATTATAAGTTGTCTATATAGTAGGCATACTGTAGGAAAGAAGCTACATAGGTCTTTGTTAACTCATTTAAAATAAATTAACTCAAGTTTGTTCACACACGAGACTCCATTTTGCTATCTGAAATAGGCATCTTCTCATGGCATTTATTATGAGTGTATCAGATTAATCTGTCAGATGGGCTTTTAAAGGCCGATTTGAGTGGTGAAATGGTACTTTTTAAAAAAAATTGTGTTTCTTAAAGTAAGGTTGATAACCTACAAATTGGATAGACAAAAAGTATAACTTGAATTTCTTTAATCAGTAATGAGTTAATGATTTTCCTGGTTTATAGGCCTCTGAATTTCCTCTGTAAATGAATTATTGACATTTTGTGCCCATTTTTGAGTAAGTTGTATGTAGACAGCATGACATTTTTTCATATGGTATACTGTGTGTCCATCTTTTATCAAGGTGCATCAGTGTAGACCATTTTGAAACTAAATGTTGGTATTCATAAGAAGCTATAGAACATTATAACTAATGTTGTAAGAAAAATGTGGTCTTAATTGGAAAATTGTTAGAGCTTTAGTTTTTTGTGAGTAGATATGTATTGTGAATTAATCATATTTTTTCATTAAATGATAGATCTGAGTGGGACATACTTTTGAAGGATGTGCAATGTTCAATCATAAGTGTGACAAAAACTGACAAGCAGGAAGCTTATGTACTCAGGTAAGTCCTGTAGAACCTAGTATTAGCCGATTTCAGTCCTAATCATAACTTCATGTAAAATATCAAATTGTTCTTCTTAGTCTTAGTTCTGTAATCCATTTTACCTTATTTTTAAGAATATAGTGTGAAATAAAATGATTATTAATATGGGTGTTTCTGGGCGATCGGATTTCCTGCCTTTCCTAATAGCTCTTCAAGGTGGTTGTCATCTTTTACTCAGAGTTAGTAGCAAAACGGTCATCTCAGAACCTCAGGCAAAGTGAACATTAGCGTCACCATATGAGTAGGGTTGCTGTATTGGGATATAAAAGAAAGCTATGCCTTTTTATAGTTGTGGATTTAATTTATTCAATAAATACTTTGAATGAATGCTTAAAGTATTTATTGTTGAGGGCCTTGGAGCTATGGGATTGAACAAAGTGCATGAGGCCCTCTACATTTTACTAAGTTTGTGTTTGACATATACAGATATTTATCAAAATGCTTGCTGTGTGCCAAGCCCTTGGGGATATAGTAAAAACAAACATTCTTTTCCTCAAGGAGCTTATTATCTGGTGAAAGAAATGATGGTTACAGAAATAACATGGTATAAGATGAGGTTGTGTAGGAATTTAGTAAACAGTGTTAGGCATGTACCAGTGACACTTTGGCAGGCTATTGTATATAGACAGCCATCTGAAAGCCGTTACATTTCATGTATAAAGTACTTGCTCTGGATTCAGAACTTGGTCTTAAAAGAAAAAAGTACTAGTCACAAATTATAAATGATTCATAATAGGGTAATTACATCCTCAGTAGTACATAGACATCATTATAATACTGTGACTTTTTTCAACTGCAGTGAGAGTAGCATGTTTGTCTCCAAGAGACGTTTCATTTTGAAGACATGTGGTACCACCCTCTTGCTGAAAGCACTGGTTCCCCTGTTGAAGCTTGCTAGGGATTACAGTGGGTTTGACTCAATTCAAGTAAGTAATCAAACCTTTTTTTGGGACATAAATGTGTTAGAATTCTTATCCTGTGATGTTCCTAGTAAATAAACTTTTATACTTACTGCATCGGTTATAATGCATAAGAACATGTGGTAAGATGATCATAGTATAGGAGAAAGAACTGAAATGTTGAGGTTGTTGCTTAAGAACAGCAGAAAGTATGGAGGAAGCAGAGAATGAGTTGGGATAATTCAAATTGTGGAAAGAAGTGAAGAAGCCAGACACTTCAGTAATTAACTTCTTGACATGGTTATGTACAGAGAGTGGTAAGAAAAGAAGGAAAAGGAAGAAAAATTTAATTAGTGAAATTGTGCTGACTTTATAATGAAGAGTTATGTTGGAGACAAGCAGTCAGTATTGAGTTAATTTCTGATAATTTTCAAGAACTGAGGTGATTTTACGTAGGGTATGATTTCCTGATAATCAGTTTTTGATTTTTAATATTTCACTTTGTAAGGAAATGGATGTATCATCATTAGGGCATGTAATACAGTTTTTGTTGTTGCCTGTTGATCCTTGTAAGGAATCTAAAGCAATGTGTGCTTAACTTGGACCACTAACTTAAAATTAAATGTATACAATATTGCACAAAATTTTTGCTTATATGACTAAAAAAGCTCAGATTAGAAATGAACTTTGTCTTAACAGTTATGAGCCATCATTAGGAGACTGGGCATTTTATTCTTTATTCCAGAATAAAAAAACATTGCAATATTATAAATGTACATTAAGGCTATACTGGGATCAGCTCTGGTAGTTAATGTGTATAGTTTAGAAGGACAACACTGGGGCCAGGTGGGTGGCTCATGTCTACAATCCTAGCACTTTGGTAGCAGAGGCCAGAAGATCACCTGAGCAACATAGCCACATCCTGTCTCTATGAAAAAATAAAAAAAAATTAGCAGGGCATAGTAGTGCACTCCTGTATGTAGTCCTAGCTACTTGGGAGGCTGAGGCAGGAGGATCACTTGAATCCAGGAGTTTGAGGTTGTAGGAGGTATGATGGTGCCACTGTACTTTAGCCTGGGCAAGAAAGTGAGACCCGGTCTTAAAAAAAATGCACCGTTGGGTAATACTTGAGTTTGGATCATGCTGATTTGTGATATGTAGAAAATAGTTAGTTTAGAAAAAGTAGAATTCTATGTCTTCAAGTTATCCACCTTTTTTTCTTTTTAAGAGCTTCTTTTATTCTCGTAAGAATTTCATGAAGCCTTCTCACCAAGGGTACCCACACCGGAATTTCCAGGAAGAAATAGAGTTTCTAAATGCAATTTTCCCAAGTAAGTTTAAATACAATTTAAACCTGTTTTCTTCTTAAATTTAGAATATGGTACCATTTATAAAGAGCATAAAAATATCAGATAAAATGTTTTTAGTTAAGATAAATTAGCTAGCTTATTACCAAGGTGTTTGTGTAAACAGGCCCTCGTAACAATAATTGTACATCCCAAGTCAGTGCTGTTGAAATGATGAAATAAGATGATTGTGGAATTGATCACTTCTACCTCTGGGTTTTCATATAGCAGAGGGAGACTTCATCTTTGTTCGGTCCGGAGCCAAGAGGGAGAGACGCAATTTTCAGTTGTAGCAAAATGCTGTTTATTTGAGCATCTGAGTGCAGATGGGTAGAGGCCGAAAAGAGCATCCACACCAGGAAAGGGAGAGTGTAGTGCGTTTTATAGGAGGTTTGGATGGAAGTTTGGGGGGAGGGTGAAGTTTTCTGAACACTAACCAGTTCCTGCTATCGTTGCCACAACTTGTCTGGTCAGAGTTAGATTTACAACCTCTGGACTCTTCCAGACTCCTCCTGCATCTGTTTTTGTAGGCCTTATGATCACTAAGTTTTTCATTAACCACATTCTATCCTATATATACATACTTTTGGGTTTTCACCCTGACTAAGCCTAAAATTATTCATCTAGCAAGATACTTTAAGCTCTGCTTAACTTGTATCTTTCGACCATAGGAAGTAAGGGTGTTATTCCTTTTAGAAAAATGTCCAGTGGTTGCACAGACCTTTGTGTTAAATTCTGGTTCAGCATTTTATGTGATAATTGGGCTGACTTAAAAATGATCAATACAATGTAATCACAGTATTACCAGAATTAAATTAGCAAGATTTTCCTCGATCTCTTTACTAAGTTTTCACTTAGAGGTTAGAGAACTAAAGGGTATCTAGTAACACCCTCCCTAGATGAGGCTGAAAACCTAGCATAATTTAATAACATTGCACAAAAGAAAATCTTCTGACTTAACATATCTGCTAATATGAAGCCCTGTACCAGACTGTTGGGTTTTTAGGACAGATGTCTAACAAGTATTGATTTACTGAGTTGTATAGGGCTTTGAAACTATTGAAAGGAAGTGTCACATAAAATGACTTGTATTTATTTGGGCGAGTAGATAAATTAGGGGCAAAATTCCATTTCCTAAAGTTTTAGTGGGAGAATAAGGCATAGTTTCTTCAATACCATTTAGATTGACCCACTAACTGAAATATATCTATGCATCATGGCCAGAAAAAATGTCTTGTTTTTTTTTGTTGTTGTTTTTTTTAAAGAGGGTATGAATCTAGTGAGAGGGGATCCTGCCCGTCTGGATATTTACTCGATTAAGTGTCCCTTCACTGACATTGCTGGTAGGGGGCTAGATAGTATAATTCTGCTTATCGGGAGGGTGGCAACAAGCCATCTTGTAAAATCAAAATTTTATATTTATTTTATACTCTCTTCCATTAACAGATGGAGCAGCATATTGTATGGGACGTATGAATTCTGACTGTTGGTATGTTTGTGATTTTGTGGATCTTTTGTTCTATATAAGATTTATTTTAAACTGCGAATTGTCACTTTTTAAAACTACTTTTTACGTTTATTTAGGTACTTATATACTCTGGATTTCCCAGAGAGTCGAGTAATCAGTCAGCCAGATCAGACCCTGGAAATTCTGATGAGTGAGCTTGACCCAGCAGTTATGGACCAGTTCTACATGAAAGACGGTGTTACTGCAAAGGATGTCACTCGTGAGAGTGGAATTCGTGACCTGATACCAGGTTCTGTCATTGATGCCACATTGTTCAATCCTTGTGGGTATTCAATGAATGGAATGAAATCGGATGTAAGTAGTTATATCTTGCTTTGATAATTGTTTAATATTTAAGTGTACCCTTTCCATTATTAACATAAAACTATTTCTCTAAGGGAACTTATTGGACTATTCACATCACTCCAGAACCAGAATTTTCTTATGTTAGCTTTGAAACAAACTTAAGTCAGACCTCCTATGATGACCTGATCAGGAAAGTTGTGGAAGTCTTCAAGCCAGGAAAATTTGTGACGACCTTGTTTGTTAATCAGGTAATGTAATTTTCTGTTGGCAATAAAATTTTAAGGGAAATGAAGATAGGCATATCATAAGGTGTGTTCTAAGATGGCACCTATTATTAGTTACTCAGATATCCAGAGATAATACTAGTTGAAGTTACCAGTAGATGAAAAGAAGCGTTATGTGTTTTGTTAGACTTCTATCAGTCCTTGTTTTATATCAACCCAATTGATGGGCTCCTCCTGTCCTGTTTGTTTTCCCTAATCTCAGGCCCAGTGGGGGACCATAAGATGCTCCACTCTATTCTATCCCAGAGAAAGGCAGCTAAAATAACTCAAGTGCTATAGTTTCATTAAGATAAAGGTCTATTTACTATGTATCTGGGTTTTTTTTTTTAATATTCGTGCAGAATGGGAGCAGTAATGGTTATTTAAATTTTTCCCCTAGAGTTCTAAATGTCGCACAGTGCTTGCTTCACCCCAGAAGATTGAAGGCTTTAAACGTCTTGATTGCCAGAGCGCTATGTTCAATGATTACAATTTTGTTTTTACCAGTTTTGCTAAGAAGCAGCAACAACAGCAGAGTTGATTAAGAAAAATGAAGAAAAAACGCAAAAAGAGAACACACATAGAAGGTGGTGGCTGCTTTCTAGATGTTAATACCGGGGGCCATGCTTTCCATAACCACCACCTTGTAGTTGCAGAAAGCCCTAGATGTAATGATAGTGTAATCATTTTGAATTGTATGCATTATTATATCAAAGAGTTAGATATCTTGCATGAATGCTCTCTTCTGTGTTTAGGTATTCTATGCCACTCTTGCTGTGAAATTGAAGTGCATGTAGAAAAAAACTTTTACTATATGGAACTTTACAACATTTGTGAAAACAATTCAATTTGGTTTATGCACAGTGTAATATTTCTTCAGGTATCATCCAAAATTCCCCACAGACAAGGCTTTCGTCCTCATTAGGTATTGGCCTCAGCCAAACCATCTGGGACTGTTCTATTAAACTGCTGCCAGACTTTTACATCCAGTTACCTCCACTTTCTAGAACTAATTCTTTACTAATGTTATTGGAACCAATTTCTACTTCATACAGATGTTTTTTGCAACAGCAATTAAAGTTTTTTTTCCACAAGTCGGGTCCTGTTAAGAAAATGATTCCAGTCACTTATTTTGTGTATTACTATTTTAAAATTATTGGTCCATGCATTTGTAGTCCTATAATTGATTTCTTCTCTTACCATAGTGTCTTTCCTCAAACTCTCCAAATAAAGCAATACACTGTTAACACTGTGGGTTTATATATAAATCTTATAACCCTCATGGGGAAAGGGGGAGATAGTCCCTGGGTTTAATTTTGGGCTCTTTTGGATGACAGCAACAAAATAAATGTCTCCAGTGTTGATTAGCAGGGAAGACCCATAGAGAATTGTAGGGTGTACTGGCTGAGCTGTGGAAATCATATGTAATTGATTATATCAATCATATGTGCTCCTCAGTAAATGAAATTAGCTTCTAATTAGTACCATGCCTTTACTAACTTGCTAAGTAGTAGTATAAAAGGGTTCTTATTATTACTAAGTTGATTACCAGGAAGGTTTAGCTTAAGGTTTGTACTAGATTCAATAAGTCAGGTCAGCTTGGATCATTGACCTTAACTTTTATTTTATCAGCCATTTCCATGAGTTTCCGTTAAATAATATACTGTAAACTATGGTTCAAAGCAGATTCAGTATCTTTTTCCATCTTGTGACTTCAAGTTCTGTGACTTGTAATGCATGTGAGTGTTCTGACTTCATCTGTTCCTCTGACTGTGGTCTTTTACCATGGAATTCACAGGATCAAATGAGTGACTGCCCAGAATAAGAATCATTCCAGGTTAGATAAACACCATGAAGCAAAATATATGAATGAGTGAATAAATAAGTAAAACATAACATGGAAAATTCCAAAATACTCAATGGAAAATAACTAAAATACAGGCTTTCAAGAGTTGGCATCTTATAGCTGTATTTGCAAATACTGTGGGATTTAACCAACTGAGTGAATAGGAAAGTTGACTAAATTTTGTATTTCTTGTCCTCACAATATTTTGATAATTACTGGATTGATGCAGTGCTGTTTTGTTCCTTCTGTATTTATAAATGAAACACTTTTTTTTAGTGTTTCTAAACATAAAATCAACTTGGTATGGAATCAAGTGGTTGGAACACTTTTGACTTATTTTAAGCATGTAGATTGAAAGTTTCATTGAAGAAGTTTTCAGTCAACATGATCAATTTGATTCTGTAATGAGCATAGCACCTAATGTTTTGAGGTGCTCTGTTTTGAGGACCAATGCTCAAAAGTGGATTTTGTTCTTGAACAGTATCCCAGTAGATTTGATGACGTTTGTTGGCTTGAGGTCTGATTTTTTTCCTAATAGATTTAAGAATTATAATATTGAAAACCTGCACATTTGTGTAGAACACAGCCTAGAAAAATGAGAACTAGTTTGAATAGCAATCTAAATTAATCTTTAGTATGATAGAGAAGGGAAAGTTTTGGTGCTATAATTTCTTTCATTGGTGTTGGACTTAAATCAGTTGAAATGTATTTCTGTACCACATTAAGCTTCAATAAAAATTTAATTGTCTAGTGACATAAAAAAAAAAAAAAACCCTTACCTCCTCAAGGTAAGGAAATCTTTTCTGAATACCACCATCCTTTAAATCTTTACTTCAACTGAGTTCCTTGTATGTTTATACACAGTCCATTGCAGGAAGAGAAAACCTTTAGCGTTCACAGTGACACCACTCTTTATAAATACACTGATCCCCACGCCCAAGATGAAACACACACACACAAAAAATAATCACACTTACTGCTGCCTTCAATGCTTGATCTAGATCTTCCAGTAGATCTTTTTCATCCTCTAAGCCCACAGAGAGGCGAATCATTGTGTCACTAATTCCAAGGGCATCTCTGTCCTTCTTAGGCACTGATACGTGGGTCATGATAGCCCTGGAAGGAGACATGAGAAAAATTTTGATCATTATGTTGTGACAGAGGAGGCAAATTTCCCCATATATCAACTTTTTCATACCCGTATAATTTTTCACAGGCAAAAAAAAAAAAGAGAGAGAGAGAGAAATCATGAAATTTATCTCTTCTAATCATGATTGTAAGTGAAAACCAAGATTTTTAAAAATCCTGTTTATACCATTGATAAGGTATAGTAGCTCTAGACACTGTAGGTCCCTGCCCAGCACTCCCATGTAGGAGGGACAGGCTCAGCCTCCAGCATGTAGGTTTCAACACCTCCCTGAATGAAGCTTTGACCAGAAGTGACATGTCCTATGACCAACCTGCTGGACAGCTACTTACAAAAGGCCCCTTGGACCAAAAGCCTGCCAGAATTAACTTTCTCTGGATCATTGAATCAATCAGGAACTGGCACTTGTCATGCACATAAGGGAAAGACAAACCAGGAGCCCTACTAGCAACCACTGAGCATCAAGAACTCCAGCATATAACCCATGGCATAGAAGCCTTCAAGAAATTGTCAAACTATTGAATAACTCAAAACCATTATCAACATGTGTAAGGGTAAAGCACCTATTATGTGTCAGACACTGTAGTAAGAATTGGGAAACCAAGAAGAATGAGATATTTTCTTTACCCTGGGCAACAAAGCAACAGCTAGAGACCATGACAATTCACAAAACAAAATGGTCTACAGAGAACGCCAAACAATTACGGACAAAACGACTGCCAGAGTTCAGGGAAGGGAGAGATCTCTGTGGGCTGAGGCATAACGGAGGAGAGGCTTATAGTCTTACTTACCGCCAATATGTATATTGCAACTAACACTCTTCTATCCCTACACACCACCAGAAAAACCAACGCCTAAGCTGCTTTCCCCTACCTTACTTCAGACTCATGGAAAGAAAATCTCACTTGTGGTCTGAGTAAATGGATATCTTCCTTTATCACTCTAATCAAGTTTCTACACACAAACATCCTCCCCAAAATGTTCTTCCCTGGCAGGCTCTTAATTCCTTACAAGAGAGTATACATATAGAAGTAAGAACTCAGGCTTCAGAAACCAGTAGACTGGAGTATGAATTTCAGCGCCCCACATACTGGCTCTGTGCACTCGTAAAAGTTACCACCTATCCTCGGTGCCTATCTCTTGTTCTAAAAAAGTAATAGATAGCACCTACTGTGTGCTTACCATGAGGCAAGTATTCTGCTAGGTGATTTGTGTGCATTAATTCATTTTTTAAAAAAATGGATAAAAATTGGGTATAACACCTATCTTAAAAGTTTGTCACAGGCATTAAAAGAACCTATATGGAGCACTTGTAAGTACCTGAATTGTAGTGGATGCCAAATAAAAAATAATAATTCATAGTAGTAGTTAATATTTATTGGGTATTTAGTATGAATCAAGGCTTTGACATTTTTTCCCCCATGTTCTCACAACAATCCTAAGAGCTAGATACAATGTTGTCCACATTTTGCAACTGAGAAAATTGAGACTTAGAGAAGGTAAGTAATTTTACTCAGGTCACAGAGTTAATGTTTTGTTAGTCTGGGAGACTAACCCAATACATATTGGCTCCACTTTCTCGCTCCCTTATTGCAATGCTGATCTAGTTGCAGCAGAGTTGGGGCCACAGAGTGAAGGCTGATACAACAGACAAGTTCTGACCTAAATCCACTCATCCACCAGCAACAGGGTGATAAACCAAGCTGGAGTGTCTGAGGGCCATGCAACTTTAAACTAAATCCCTAAATAATTGGGAGAGGTCTATTTTTAAGGACAGAGTCTGAAAGTAATATATATTTCCTTCTGTGAAAAATAAACCAATTTTATATATGGTTAGTCTGCCCTCTTGTTCATCAAGACTTACTAGCAGGCATCTCCTGGAAAGACTAACAAAAAAGCAACCTATGTTACACGAATTATTTCAAGTCATTATTTGGGCATCATATATTTTAACTGTGCAATATTACTTGACTCTCCACCTAAGTATATACTACTATGAGAAAGCAGAAAATATGCCTAAATTTTGATAATCTCTGACATTCCTCAACACAATGCTGCCAAGACAAGTTATTCCATAAATGTTTATGAAAATGAAACCACAGAAACATACAATGTGCATTTAGTACAGTTGACATTTCTTAGGTAATGATGTTGACTGACCCCTGTAATAATTGCAATATATTATCATAGCGGCATACAGTAAAGCCAACATAAAGCTCAGGAATGTTTGGTGGGACAGGTGATCAATAAATGATAATCATTATTAATCTCATTTTATGAATGAAAAAAATGGTAGCTTCATGGTAAAGTAAGTAATTGGTAGAAACAGGTCTCAAATCCAGATCATGCTCCTTGTACCTCCCCTCACTGTTTTTGATGCAAAGCCAAGAATGAAGTTGCTAATGTATTCATGTGTGACATTTGAATAAATCAGCTAAATATTCTGCGTCTTCTTTTCCTTATCTGTAAAATATGCTGTTGGACTATATGATCTTAGGCTGCTTTCTGTTTCAATATCCTCTCCTGCTTTGATAACATTATATGAATTGATTGGGTCAGATTGTGAAGGGTCTGGAATACCAAGTTGGAGTTCGGACTTACCTTGTAGACAACATGAAGCTGCTAAAGGTTTATCCCACACAGAACAGAGAACAAATGAATCTGAGACTTGCACCAGAGACACATTTTCTATTTCCCAAGGAGCCTTGAAAACAGCCTTTCCAGTACAAAGTCTCCAATCTCTCCTCCAAGGCCAAATGGATAGAACATAGGCCCTGGATCAGAGGTCAGAGATCACAAAATACAGTTGTTGCTGGAATCTCTCTGATGCAGAACAAAGAAGAAATTAACTTTTAGAAGGACACAGCTTACTGATAAGTAGCCCACCTTTAGATTTTATCAGGGTTTCCATCCTCACTGGTTTAGAGTCCATTCTGATTAGTTAGTGCCACGATATTCTTATTGTTAAATATCATGAAATATCCCTGAATTTGTCATACTCCTTTTCTAAACAATCATTAACGCTGATATCAAATTTGAAATATAGAGAAAAAAGTAAATATGCTTACGGAAGCTCAGCAAGACTTTCACATCCTCCCAAGCTCTCAGCCAGAGTAAATAACTAGAGCAAAGAAAACATGAATTAAGATCTTCTAGTAAAATAAAAATGTTAAAGTCTAAAAATGTTTTTAATAAAATGGCCCTGGCAATAAACTCACAGAAAAAAATTGAGAATAAAGTCTCTAACAATGATTTCACCAATTAGATATATTATGTTTAAACTTTTATTTAAAACATTAAAACCTGATCCAAGTGAAATGCCTACTTCTTCCTAATTTGTCTCTATATTTCAGTAATATATAACATGAGCTCAAAAACAGTCAAAATCATTATATTTGAGACCTAGCTCTGTGGTTACCATTTAAACAAAAAAATCTCTAAACGTATACCAAGATATATAAACTTACTTGTTAATATCTATCATTTATTAAATATATCCATTTAACTCTTCACTGGCAGAGCAGAAAAAGAAAAGAATATAAACCACTGAGTTTTCGTATTTAGTGTTAAGTGCCATTGAATTTTACAAATGTTTTAAAAATTACTCTCATAATTGTATTAAATTAGGGTTACACCAGGAGGGCTTTGACTAATCAGGTAGTTTTTATGACAAAGAGGTTTATGGATGTGACATGCAGGTACAAAAATATTATCTGGGTTGGGTAGAAGTGAGAGATAAGGAACTGCTATAAGGAGTTCGTACCTCTACCACTTAAGAAGCTATTTTGAAAGTTTACCTTTATGTTCTGGAGGAAAGTCTCAGCATGTTGAAGAGTGCCCTTAATATAAAATGTGACCATCCCCGTACAACCTGTGCACTGACGCTTTGCCAACTCATGCTGTGGATGAGAGGGCAGCCCTGAAATCACAAGGTAGCATAAAAGTGTTATTTGAGAGTCAAAAATGTCACGAAGAGAGAGAAATTTCACTGTCCTCTTAAAGAAACTGCAAATAAACATTCAGCTGTATGGCACGCTCCCATCTGACTCCTTGTGTGGGTCCCGGTCTGTCTCTCCAGCTTCCTATTGACTTATCTTTTGTACCTTTTCCAGCTTTCCTTATGCCAGTGCCACTGCACTCTCTTTCATGTCAGGACCTTTGCACATGCTGTCCCTTTAACCTACACTCCCCCTGTTAATTATATCCTTCTGCAATTTCTTGCTTAATATCTGTCTTATCCACCAGACTAGCTCCATGGGGGCAAATCCATTTCATTTGATAATAACTGGGTCCCAGTTCCTGGTGCACAGCCTGGCATATAGTTTTCAGGGCCAACTTTATTTTTAATAAACACAGGTTGAATAAATCTGAAATGTCTTGTCCATGTCCTTTTAACAAATGTTGCCCATTCTTCAGGGCACAGCTCAAAACTCTTCTCCCTCCCTCCATCCAAATTATGCACCAATCACAGCTCCTTTCCTACAACACAAATAGGGCATCCCATCTCCTAGGTGTTTCTGCTTGGTGTATCTAAATTCCTTGTAGACGGGGGCCAGTCTTAATTCTCCTGTATACTCAAGACCACATGGCTAGTTACCTCAAAAGAATTTTTTTTAAAAATACTATTTACTTAAGACCACCCCAGGTTAAAGGACTGGTAAAATAAATTCAAAGAATAACATGTAAGTCTGCTAATTCCACAGGAGCAATTCTAGGTGCTGGGAGAGGTGAGGGAATTCGAAAAGGAGGTAAGAGACCCTCAGTGGAATTTTGTCACATAAATTATCAAATCTCCATTGGGACAGACCTCTCTCGGGGCAGTCCCCAACCCCCTGGTGCCCACCTGTGGCCTGTTGGGGGCCTAGGGCACATGGCAGGATATGGGCGGTGGGCAGGCGAGTGAGCAAGGCTTCATCTGTGTTTGAGGCTGCTGCAAATTTCTGGCATCACCCCCGGGGCTCCGCCTCCTGTCAGATCAGGAGCATCGGCTTCTCAGAGGAGCACAAACCCTACTGTGGACTGCACATCCAGGGATCTATGTTGCTCCCTGTGAGAGTCTGGTGCTGGTGTGATCTCGGGGGATCTGGGGGGGACCCATGGCGGTGGCGTTGGTGCTGGGGACCAGCTGCAAGTGTAGATTGTCATTGGCCAAGAGGTTTGACTGCACAATGAATGTTGTGGGCTTGGGTCATCCTGGAACCACCACTATTTCCCCTCCTTGCCTAAACCGCCCCACCTGCCCCTGCCTCCCACCCTCCCACTCCCACCCCCAGCCCTGCCATGCAAGGTCTGTCTTCCATGAAGCTTGCCCTGGTGCCAAAAAGCTTGGGGGCCACTGCTCTATCACATTGAAGTTAGAGCTAGTGCAGAACAGCAGACTAACAAGATTACAAACAAATCACCTGAAAAGTAAAATGTTGCAATCTTTGAATACATACACACAACCCTTCAAACTATCGCCACAGTAGCATCTAACTTATAAAACTGATTTCTAATATCCAAGCATCTACTAGACTCTAGGCAACACAAGGACAGAGATCATGTCCATCTTCTTTCCACTAGACCCATCACAGAGACTGATGCACGGCAGTGTTCAAAAATAAATGACCAACATAAATACATATGAAATTTCTAACTTACAAATAAATGTTACAAAAACAGGACACTCAGGATAACTGTTAAAATCCTAGCATAGGCATATCTGCTTAGAAATCAAATTAACATACCAGGATAAACAACCTTTTCTACCCGAGGATTTGACTCCAGAAACTGGGCAACCGCCATTGCATTTTTGAAATGCTTCTCCATTCGGACTTGCAGAGTCTTCAGACCTCGATTGCAGAGGTAACAGTCAACAGGAGATGGAACTGTTCCAAGAGCTGCAAAATGAACACATCTTGGGTTAGTCTGGAAGCAAGGAGGGGGTCCAGAAAATTCTCTGGTCTCTCTCTTTCATTATTGTGACTCTGAGAAGCTAGCTATGCAGCTCAATGTTTGAGTTTTGGGGGCACATATATCACATCAGAAGCAAGAGAATGAAACATAAAATAGGCTTAGAGAAATTTACTTTAAAATTAGAAGAAATGAATATCTGAAAAACGAAGTAAAAACAATGATATGAGCTTTTCAAATATGAAGATATAAAGTCCTTTCTATGATTTTAATGAAATGACATACTGCACATAGTCTAACCTTATATTTCTCTGAAAAAGAAAAATACAAGTTCAACAGCAATTATTACTGAATGTTCTACCATTCAGTAGAACATTCTATTCATCCTTTGTACAGGACTGCCAATGATTTCACATGCTTCCAGGATACATACCTTATTCTTACTTTTTGTAAATGAAAATGTATTTTTTGAGCAGTAAGTTTTGGTTTCCTTCCTCAGTGTCTCCTTTTGTGACTTTAATAGCTATTTCCTAAATAGTATTTTTATTCCTAATTATGTTTTTATCTTATCTGTCATATTGCAATGCTTAAATCCTTATCCACTCTTGAGATAAATTAAACAATATAAACTGGAAATGGTTTTTAGATATGTGTAGAAAAACATAAGTTTATACCTGAAGTGCTCTTTAAAATTAACCATCATTCCAGATATAAAAAGTATAGTATATGAAATCCCTCGTTTCAAATATTTTTTACAAAAAGAAAAAAAAATCCATTAAGTCTTAAAATTAAAAATTCACTTAGGCTTTCCAAATTATGATTAAAATTAACATAGATATGAAAATAACAAAACTCATTGTGCCATGGCATAAAGACTTGCTATGCTATAGTTATATTTTTATAACCCAATTCTTTCTACTTTCCTCTGAAGATCAGAAGTTTTTTCTCTCCATTTCTAATTTTCTCATATATTATTAGAATGCTATCACTCCACAATATTTAATGGGAATACAAATGTGAAATGTAGTCACTGAGAGCATAAGAATAATTCTAGACTTTTTAATACTTACAGTTCTGTAAGAAACGAAGCCTATCATGGAGGCTTTCAGAATTAACAGACACTAAGCCCATTACGACATCACTGTGGCCTAAAACAAAACAAAAACATTTAGGTTAAAAACAATTTATATCTATTCTTTATTTTACAATTTCTAAAATGTGACTTCTACTTGAAAAAACTCTGAGGCAAAAAGCCCTATAAAATAAGTTTAAATAAACTTTATTCAATTTGACAATAGCATAAGCTATACCTAAAACAATAAAATAGAAATCATACAAAAACTAAATATTTCTTTTTCTGATATCAGCAAGATGAAATCACAATCTTTTATAGTAAATTTAATCCTCTTCTCATAAATGATGAGCATAGTTTTGTTTACTATAAATTAAGTCTTACATTTAATCAAGTGCATTTTTTTACTTTTTAATGAATCACAGAAAAATACATGCTTAATAGTAGAAGAAAAGACATCAAAATGTCCAGCCCTATGCTATTTTCACTAATCCACGGAAAAGAACATCCAAAGAGGAGACTGTACATATCTTACCATTCATGTATTTTGTTGCAGAATACATACAAATATCAGCTCCCAGAGCCAAAGGCCGCTAAAAGAAAAAAGTTTTTTATTTTAAATGAGAATCCATTTGAAAATATGCTTCATTGTCTGCCTATTTGCAATTATAAATTCCATTGCTATTCTAATCGATACTAACTTGGTAAAAATATGTACATCTTAAAATTTTCCAGGATCTCTGATATTATCTTCCCCTTACCTCTCTCCTAACCAACAAAAATAGGAAGCATTGGACCCAGTATTCAATCTGAAAGCATAAGTTTTATGGAAATAGCAAGTAAACCCAGGTCAACACGTCTCCTGGACCTGTTTCTTTATAGCAGTTACAGACTGGCCCCTAAAGTTATTACCTACAGCTGACACATTGGTGTTTTGTGACACATTACATTCATAAAATAGTTGACATAAATATTCAGCAATTTTTATGTCAAGTAAGTATAAACAAGTCTCCTTAGATTTTAAATCATGAAAACCCTATAATGTATGCTATAATTATTCACACTTGGTTTCTCATAATCTTGACCCCTAACCACTTTTATTATACAGTCAGCCCTTCCTATTCATGTGTTCCACATCCAAGGATTCAACCAACTGATGATCAAAAATGTTTGGAGAATAAATGAATAGGTGTGCCTGTACTAAACTTGTATAGACTTTTTTTCTTTGTCATTATTTCCTAAACAATACAGTATAACAACTATTTATTAAGGTTGGTGCAAAAGTAATTGTGGTTTCAGACCAAGGAAAAATAAGTTTGTTTATTCCTGTAGATTTGAGGAACTCTGTGAAAGCTTCTTCTGCATCCTGCTGGTTGTGAAAGCGTTTTCCCTGCAAAAAGTTGTCGAGATGCTTGAAGAAATGGTAGTTGGTTGGAGAGAGGTCAGGTGAAAATCGTGGCTGAGGCGAAACTTCACAGCTTAATTTGTTGAACTTTTGAAGTGTTGGTTGTACAACCTGCAGTCAGGCGTTGTCATGGAGAAGAATTGGGCCCTTTTTGTTGACCAATGCTGGCTGCAGGCATTGCAGTCTGCGTTGCATCTCATAAATTTGCTGAGCATACTTCTCAGATGTAATCGTTTCACTGGGATTCAGAAAGCTGTGATGGATCAGACCGGGAGTAGACCACCAAACAGTGACCATGACATTTTTTGGGTGCAAGTTTGGCTTTGGGAAGTGCTTTGGAGCTTCTTCTTGGTCCAACCACTGAGCTGGTCATCACCGGTTGTCATATAAAATCCACTTTTCGTTGCATGTCACAAGACGATTGAGAAATGGTTCATTGTTGTATACAGTAAGAGAAAACAACACTTTAAAACAATGATTTTTTTATTTTTGGTCAGCCCATGAGGTGCGCACTAATTGGGCTTTTTCACCTTTCCAATTTGCTCCAAATGCCAAATGACCATACAATGGTCGACGTTGAGTTCTTAGTCAACTTCTGGTGTAGTTGTAAGAGGATCAGCTTCCATGATTACTCTCAATTGGCCGTTGTCAACTTCCAATGGCGGACCACTGCACTGCTCATCTTCAAGGCTCTCTTCTCCTTTGCAAAACTTCTTGAACCACCACTGACTGTATGTTCATCAGTGGTTAGTTCCTGGGCCAAATGCGTTGTTGATGTTGTGAGTTGTCTCCGTTGCTTTAGGACCCATTTTGAATTTGAATCAGAAAATTGCTCACCCTTGCCCCACCTGAGTCAGAGCACACAACCTAAACATTTGTACCCCGATAATATGCTAAAAGAAAAAAGAAAAAAAAAGCGCAATTCCATTTAAAAAAAAAAAGAAAATCGCTTGCATTTGCTTTTTATCTAACATCATTTCCATAATCTAAAATAAATATAGAATAAACGGCAAGTAATGTCATTAGCAAAAAAACAAAAAGCGAGAAATGTACATTAAAATTACGTATAACATAACCACATTTATATAAGAATGTGTATTCTAATATCAAATGGCAAATTTCAACAATGCTAAAACCACAATTACTTTTGCACCAAACTAATACACTAGCATTTACATTGCAATGGATTATTATAAGAAATCTAGAGATGATTTAAAGTATGCAGGAGGGTGTATGTAGGAAACATGCAAATACTATGCTATTTTCTATCAAATATTTGAGCATCTGCACATTTGGATACCCTTGGGGGTTCCTGGAACCAATTCTCCCATAGATAGATACCAAGGAACAGCTGTACTAGTTTGCCATGTATAAAGTCACTAATAAAGAAATTTGTTTGGATTGTTTTCTCCCACCATATTTTCCTACAAATTAATCCCTTAGCTTTTTGTTTTGTTTGTCTTGTATTATTATTATTCTTATTTGAGGCAATATTCGTACATATTTATGGAGTATAATGTGATGTTTCAATACATGTATACATTATATAATGACCAAATCAGCGTAATTAGCAAACCCATCACCTCAAACATTTCTCATTTCTTTGTAGTGGGAGCATTTAAAATCCTCTCTTCTAGCTCTTTTGAGATATACAATACCTTATTGTTAACTACAGTTATCCTTCTGTGCAATATAGCACCCAAACTTATTTCTCCTCTCTAATTGTAACTTTGACCACCCTCTACCCATCCTCCTTTCCCCTTCTCCTCCCAGTCTCTGAGAACCATTGTTCTAGCACTACTTCTATGAGATCAACTGTTTTTAGATTCCACATATGAATAAGATCATGAGGTATTTGTCTTTCTGTGCCTGGCTTATTTCACTTAACAATATCTTCCAGGTTTATCCTTTAGTCTTAAAATGTCTTTGTTTACAATGAGAGTAAAAACTTATAATTGACTTACCAATGTAATATCAAGGACTTCCATTTACATGTTCTTCAACATAAAAGTGTATGTGTGTGTTTTAAACTCAGTAGAGTTGTTTAGTCTTTGGAAGATATTAGTGTAGGGGCTATGGGATCTTTTCATTTAGGGAGTTTCAAAAATAGGATGTTTTCAGTAAGTTATTGCTCAAATGCACTCTCTGCATGTGTTTGCTCATCTGTTCCTGGACTGATGGGATCAAAGCAGATGAGGTCTAAGGTCTCTTCTAGTGCTAATGTTTTGTAAATTGTATGGCCAAGAGAGAAGCAGAAATAAAAACCAATCACAACCATCTGTTAATCTCATTTTATGTGCTAATAACCATGCTACATATTTTACATAAACCAGTAAAGCACTGTACAAAATATTTTACCTAACTAAATAAAATCAGTACCTTAGGCTCTCACTGTATAGATGAGGAAAAGGGACTAAGAAAAATGAGATAGATGCGTAATGGGAAAAGCTAATAGAGCCAGGACTTCATCCAGCCTGCCAGACTCCAGAGGTACTACTCTGAAACTTCAGGCTAGTGTGTCTATTTTGCCCTTTGTGGGACTTATAGCAGACACAGAAAACAAAATGCAGGGAAGAAAGAGAATATATTCAGTTTTCCTGATGGTAAGACAATGAGAGGACCTTTTTAGGAGGAGATTTGCTTTGTGGAACCAATATATACAGCTGTTTAGGGATGACAGGATTCTGATTAGTTCAACTGGAATGAACTCAAGTCCAAATAAACCAAATCCCAATCCTTGGCAGGAGGAACATGATATGGGCATCTAAAAGGTATAAAACTGGACCTATTTTAGTGAATGTAATAGGGCCAGGCCTGATGAGTAACTTGGGCGGGGTCAGGCTTAAAAAATACTCATGCAATCTTTTTGGAATACGCAGGACTCACTGTGACCAGACTAAAGCCATCCTATGCTGTGTTAACTTGCCTAATGTAAGTGGCATATGGGTTAAGCAGTTGGGATAAAGAATCCTACCCTCAAAATCACCTGGGAAAAATAAATGATGCCAAGGCATTTTCACTTGGAAACAGATTGCTTGACCTGATATAAGCAGCAGCCAAAGAAATAGAATGAACCAAAGGCAGATGGTCCATGAAGCTTTCTGAATTAAATGCAACCACAAAGTATGTTTCAGGAAAGGAAAATAAAACATGATAGCGCCTTCAAATAAAACAGAAGAAGGTAAAGAATAGGTTTGTGTAAACTGCCCAAGGAGTCACTTTACCACATGCAGGCAGCAGCCTGGGGCAAACTTAGGGACCCTAATCAAAGAGGATAAATATAGACAATAGAACCTATAAATACCTGCCTCACTGAAGAGCTGGAGACAATGAGCTGGGTTTCAGGAATTCTGCAGAATAAAAATGAACTACAGGAAGTGTACTAAGTATGTATGACAAGATACAAGCAGGAAGAAAAGAGCAGGGAGAAGGTAACTCCTAACAAGGAAAGGAAACAGAGTTAGGTACTCAGAGGAAAGGGAGGGAGAACCTGTGGGGAAAAGGCAGACAACAGGTCAATTAGAGAGAGATCCCAAGATGATCTGTCAAGAGGAGCAAAACAGAAAAGAGAAGAACCTAGGTTAAAAAAAAGAGAAAAAGGAAAGGAATGAAGGATGTATGGGAGGGTTGGTCTTAGGAAGAAATAAACGTGGAGCAGTAGGTAGGAAAAGAGACAGTTTGCAATGAGACGCTACAGTCTGAATGTTTGTGCTCCCCTAAATTTTGACACTGAAATCTAATCCCCAGTGTGATGTTATTAGGAGGTCGAGCTTTGGGGACATGATTAGGTCATAAGGGTACACCCCTGAGAAATGGGATTAGTGCCTTTATAAACGAAACCCAGATACCTGCATTGTTTCTTCCACCATGTGGGAACACAGCAAGAAAGCGTCATCCATTAACCAGAAAGCAGGCCTTACCAGACACTGAATCTTGATCTGGGACTTCCTAGCCTCCAGAACTGTGAGAAATAAATTTCTGCTTATAAGCCACCCAGTTTATGGTATTTTGTTATTGGAGCCCCAAAAGACTAATATAAGAGCAATGTATTTACATAAATATAAATATAGGTATAATGTAAAACAAATGAAGTAGCAATGCATAATACAAGTAAGTTAAAGGCACAGAGGTCTAGGAATATTCTATCAGGTGCTAGAAAGGGAAGAAAAACCAGAAAGAAAGAAAAGAACTGGAGAAGTAGGTGTGTCATATTTGGTCAGATATCATTGAGCCTTTCTTTTATAATATATCTAAAAACACATGAGATGTGACTAAAAATACTATGCCTGAATTGTAACCAAGACAAGAACAGTGAAGTCCCCAGTATGCATGAGAGAATGGCAGATACAATCACATAATGAGGCCATGTCTGCAGAGTTTGCACACCCTAAGAGAACCAGAAAGCTTTCATTGACACTACATTTAAAAAGCACAAAGTACCAGGAAAGACATTAACATAGTTTTGAAAGGATATTTACTAATGGTAGAAAAGGTGTAAATCTAATACTTTAAGAAATAATTATGATTAGCTTTCATAACTTTGATCATGATTTTAATGTAAGTCCTTTCCTAATTATAGTTATGTTTGGTCTACTAATCATGCCAAAATATTTTATTTTCATTTACCTGGAAATATGCTGACATAAAAGTGTTATCCACAACCAAAATAATGTCTCCATGCTTATGGACAATACGTGCACAGGCTTCAATGTCAATCATCTTCAGGCTGGGGTTTGTGGGGGTTTCAGTCCAAACAAGCTAAAATCATTCAGTAAATAACAATAATTTGTAAAAATATACTTCAACATACATCTCATATATTGTAACAATCTGGGAGGCTACATTATATAATGGAAATGCAGGGATGATGAAGTTGAAAGGTTCAAATCTGAATCCTCATCTCTCCTACAAATTTCTGAAAGTTAAGTAACTTTCCTCTTTATCTATATAATCGTGTTGGTAATACTTACAGAGTTGTCTTAAGTATTAAATGAGATAATGTGCACATAAGGAAACAAGTGCTAAAGTTAATTATTCTCATTATTTTCCAAAAACATAGCTCGATGTCTAGAAATTTTGTTCTCAAAGATGAATAACATAGGTTGTATAAGAATACATTCTACAATTTTCATTAAAAAGAGTTCTCCCTATGATGCCAAAAAATATCTTTTATATGAATTTAAATAATGTCAGATGCACTGAAACTATAAAATAAGTACCTCCGGGGTTTTAGAAGAGCAGCAGCTTTAGACTGAAGGAGAAAAGTGACAGAAAACTTGGTTATAGCTCACTTTAAAAAGAGATAATATGATATTTATCCATATATCTCAAAGCGTAACACAATGCAGGCATGAATGAGGTAGATGCTTGACAGTTATTGAAACGACCAAGGAAGAGAATTTTATTTGTTGAACAAGATGCCACTGTATTGAATTACATTATCTACAGCTTTCTTTTACAAAGGACTAATGACATTTTTTATTACCTATTATTTAAATGGGCAAGAGATCTGATTTAATACTCCTCCTATTCGAGAGTTTTACTATGTTTTGAACAGGCGAAGTGGTTAAAATAATTCATATTCTACAAAAATCTTGACAGATTTAAAGAATTTATAAAAGTTATTCCTGATAAGCATTATTATTCCTAGCGATAATAAAAAAATTAAAATTAAAAAATAGTAGGTAAATACATGGTAGATTTTACATAGACTTAAAAATTCTACTACAAATGATCAGCCTGATATTTCAGGGAGCAAAATGTATTAATTCAAGCCAGTAAAGAGCCACTGTATTAAGTTCTGGTCACAAGACTGAATATACTCACAATTTGCTTTCCTCCCTGAGAAAGACTAGACCAGCCCTTTTTAATGTGTCCTTTCTCCCAAGCAAGATAAAAAAAAAAAAAAACAAAAAAAAAACAAGTTCCTTGGAATACCATCCTTCATCACCAAAAGCTTTGCTAATCTGCAAGTAATTATTTGCACATGAAAAGATATTCACTTTTTAGCATTCACTGCAACATATTCTTGGGTACAATTCTAACCTTTTAATCTCTAGCAAAAATGTGGACTAGGTTGATTTATAAAAGACACTGGTCCTTTATAATTTAAATGAGGTCACAAGAAAGAATATCATATATCCCATTCACCCAGGCACAAACCCCCTTCCACTAGCATACAAGCTTCCCAGGATGGAGGCAAAATATTGCTTGTGTCCCATTCTCTACTTCCAACTATTATTAATATTTGCAGCAGTATCTCTTACGGCAGGGAAAAAAACACCATGCTTAGGGTTTGGGATTTGGCAGCTTCCTTTCCTATAATTCAACCTCATGATGACTTTCTTTATCAAAACCAGGCTTGATAATGCAATTGAGAATTGTGTGCTATTGCACAGAGATGTTTTTAGCAATTTCCATGTATGTGGGTATAGTACTAAGCATTTCATATGCATTATCTCATTAATTCTCACAATCACCTTTCTAAAAGGCAGGTACAATTATCCCCATTTTGCAAATGAAGAAATTGAGACTTTGGTTAAATAATTTGTCTGAGATAATACACCAACTGTAACAGAGAATTAGAATTTGAATTCCACTCCAGAATTTATGTACCTAAACACTACGCTATAATACCTGGGAGATGCCAGACCTTTCTTAATCTTTTGATATTTCCAGTGGCTTCCAATACAATTTGTTCTTTGATATAATTTAAGTTACATCCTCTGGTAAAAGAAATGAAAAAAAAAATCACAAGGAAAAGAGGCAAAACCAAAACCTAGTAGAGTTACCTTGGTTTCTGGTGTAATTGCTGCTTCTAGCAATTCGGTTTTGGAACAATCAACAAAAGAAATCTTTAATCCAAATTCAGATGCCACCTTCCTGAAGTATTCATTGGTACCTGAGGCAGAAGAGAATCAGATAAAATGGAAAGAACATTGTATTAAGAAATGTTGGCCAGGTGTGGTGGCTCACACCTGTAATCCTAGCACTCTGGGAGGCTGAGGCAGGAGGATCACTTGAGGTCAGGACTTTGAGGTTGCTGTGAGCTAAGCTGATGCCTTGGCAATCTAGCCCAGGCAACAGAGTGAGACTTTGTCCCCCACCAAAAAAAAGAAATGTTCGTTTAGATAGATAAGGAACTCTCAGTCACCAATAAAATACAACTAAAAGCAATATAATAAAGAATAATAAGGCTTAGACATTCTTTATTTTCCTTGTTTTTACTTTAGGTACTTAATTTAAGATGAAGGACTTGGACTTTAACCTTAAGGTTCAAGAGTCAAATAAAACACACTTGATCTTCACAAGTGGCATGAAACAGAAAATGTTCCTCAAAACACCCAATGTCTACTCTTCAACCATTAAGTGACATGCTCCCTGAAACATCAATATCATTTTTAACAATTTCTTTCTAGTACTTCAATATAAAATAAATGAACTAATGTCAATGAAATGTTCAAAATAAATTTGAATTTAATTATATTAATACTTTGGTAAGATTGTTACTGAAACCTCAGCAGTTGTACTTGAGGCCACATCAGAAGAAGAAGAACAAGTGGTTTGAGAAGGGAAGAGAAGTTTATTACTTTGCCATAAAAGGAGGAAGATGGCAGATTATCATCTCAAAAACCAAATTCCTGTACATAGCAGAAATACAGAGCTTTTAAAGAGAGGGCCCTCAGTCCTAGGTTATTGTCATTCAACTTGAGCTAATGATTTTAGTTGTCCCATCTCTGCCATCCCTGCCAAAGACAAAGCCATGACCTCTCCCCACATGGGAGGCCCACCCAGACCTCCAGACCTCTCCTAGCCAGGTGCCTGGCCTTTGGTCCATCTCCTGCACTGTAAAGAGCAAATGATATTCCTGTGCCTCTCCTAGCCACTCGCCTGAGACAGGGACATAGGTCTCAGTACCAAAAAAAGAAAAAGAGTAGAGGAAGGTTTAAAGACACAGAAAACCCTTTTGCTGCAGTTTTTTTTTTAGGCCATTCACTTTGCTGTTGTTTGAACACAAAAATCAGTCTTAAAGGCAAGAACAAGTCTGTCTACTCCCCGCTTACCCACCATAAACAAGTAACATTTAATCTCTTTGGAATGAGAGTTTTTGACTTTGAATTCATAGATGGGCATCAAGGGGTCAATCTGTGAGACCCCTAAATTTAAATGTGAAATATTGGGTGTAGTCTTAAGAACATTTTTGGAGGGAAGGGGTCCAAAGCTTTCAACAAATTTCCAAAAGGCTCCCTGAAACCAAAAAATAAAAATAAAACGGATAAGGGGATAGGCAGGGTTGAGCTCTTTAAGTTATACCTCATCTTCACCGCAGGTAAAAATTTTAAGGTATTAGAACATGCTCCCCAAACATAATCTTTTCTAGAGAAGAATATGTTTGAAAGTTGATCAAGTCCTACATGCTCTTTCTAACACCTTAAATAGAATTCTAATTAAACAGTCTCTCTTATAAGCTGTTCCAGAGATGAGCCCTAATTGTTTATGTGCCTCCTTTGCCAAGTCTGACACTGCATGGAGGTGCCTATCACACCTTTAAAATATAGCAAATAATCCATAATATTGGCAACATTGTTAATATAATATAATTCAGGACTCATTTTATTATTAATGTCTTTAAAATACCAGTTGACACAATATGAATCAGAGGGATCACCTACCTCCATACACATCATCCATACAAATAATTTGGTCTCCTGCTTTTAAAAGCTGGGTAATAGTCACAGTGGCTGCTGAACCCGAAGCAAACGCCAAATCTAAAATAAAAATAAAGTTAGAGTAAAGCAAAAAGTCAGACCTATATAGGTTAAAAAACACCTACAGTATTTACCTGCATTACTTTATGTCCCCTCTGTCTGCTGACATGACAGCCTTCACAGCTCAGTCGCCAGAGATACTCTGATTAATTCCATTACAGAATCCCTCTTTCTCTTTCAAGAATAAAATATCTCTCTGGGCCTCGTAGCTCACCCCTGTAATCCAAGCACTTTGGGAGGACAAGGTGGGAGGATCACTTTAGGCCAGGAGTTTCAAATCAGCCACAGTGAGATCACATATCTATGAAAATTACCAAAATTATCCTAGTGTAGTTGTGTGCACCTGCACTCCCAGCTACTCCAGAGGCTGAGGCAGGAGGATGGCTTGACCCCAGGAGTTTGAGGTTGCAGTGAGCTACGCTGACGCCACTGTACTCTATTCGAGCTGGGCAACAGAGTGAGACCCAGTTTCAAAAATAAATAGATAAAATATCTCTAAGAGAGAAATAGTTAATGTAGGCAGGGACATTTGTGTTCTATCAATTCTGCCTTGGTTATAATATTTCTCTGAAATACTTGAAATAATTCTTTACAAAAATCTGAGATAAAAGGGCTATTGCCAACTAAATTGCAGTTTAAAAATATCAAACTAAAAATTGTCAAACATAAGGAATAGAGCAAAGATACGATTCCTTCATTAAGTATATGGATACACAATTCAGCAAGTCTTTTAACAAAACTCAAAATCAGACCTGAGATCTGTCTGATAAATGTAATCATAATGGATACATAAAAACTCGTTTCTATTTACTATCCTACGCTTATTTAGTATCGTTCATTTATAAAATACAAAGATGATTTAACAGCAATCCACTTCCTTTATGAAAAAAAAAACAGACTTTGGTGCTATTTTGAGGCACAGATTATCAGGTGAATATACCAGAGTATAAGAAAGTTTATCTTCCCATAGGTAGTGTTATTAAACTTACCTAATTTTTATCTATTTACAGTGAGGCTTCATATGAAGAGTGTATTCACGTGAAAATTAAATAGTAAATGCTGGCATTTTTCTTCTGCTCGTATTTATTTGTAATTGAGGATTGCACATACGTATACTATACCAAATGAGGGACTTTGTGCACAGAATTCAAAGCCTTAGTATAATAAGAATTTTGAAATAGTGAATTTTTATTTTTTTCCAGTCTATATTCTGTGCCTCTATGATTTTTTGATCTTTTTTTCTTTTGTTTTCTGTTTCTTTTTCAACTTTCCTCTCTAAAGTCATATGATTTTTCTCAGTACATTAAAAATGGATTCTTGCTGATGTGTATAGAAGCTTGAAAAGAAAAAGAAAAAAATAAAAATGGATTCTAGATTGTGAAGTGGAAATTACTTACTGTATTTAGCCCCATCCAGGGCTGCCACTGCTTTTTCCAAGCAATTCCTGGTGGGATTTCCAGAACGGCTATAATCAAAACCCTGAAGAAAAGAAGTTAGTGTAAAAATTGAAAGCATTTCCACTTAGAACTGGAACCAGACAACTTTGCCCTCTATCACTGCTTCTATTCAACATAGTACTGGAAGTCCTACCAAGAGCAATCAGACAAGAGAAGGAAATCAAAGGCATTCAAATGGGTGCAAACTATCACTCTTTGCTGACAATATGATTTTTTTTTTGAGACAGAGTCTCACTTTATTGCCCAGGCTAGAGTGAGTGCCATGGCGTCAGCCTAGCTCACAGCAACCTCAAACTCCTGGGCTCAAGCAATCCTGCTGCCTCAGCCTCCCAAGTAGCTGGGACTACAGGCATGCGCCACCATGTCCGGCTAATTTTTTCTATATATATTAGTTGGCCAATTAATTTCTTTCTATTTATAGTAGAGATGGGGTCTCGCTCTTGCTCAGGCTGGTCTCAAACTCCTGAGCTCAAAGGATCTGCCCACCTCAGCCTCCCAGAGAGCTAGGATTACAACAATATGATTTTATATCTAGAAAACCCCACAGATTCTACCAAGAGACCACTGGAATTGACAAACAAATTCAGCAAAGTCTCAGGTTACAAAATCAATGTACAGAAATCAGTAGCATTCTTACACGCCAACAACTGTCAAACTGAGAACCAAATCAAAGACTCAATACTCTTCAGAATAGCAACAAAGAAATTAAAATACCTAGGAATATATTTAACTAAGGAGATGAAAGACCCCTATAGGGAGAACTATGAAACACTGAGGAAGGAAATAGCAGAGGATGTAAACAGATAAAAAAAAAAAAGTACTATGCTTATGGATTCGCAGAATCAACATTGTTAAAAATGTCAATACTACCCAAAGTGATCTACAGATTCAATGCAATCCCTACTAGAATATCAACATCATTTTTCTCATATCTAGAAAAAAATAATTCTAACCTTCGTATGGAACTAGAGCAGAGCCCATATAGTCAAAGCAACCTTAAGCAAACAGAAAAAATCAGAAGGCATCAATTTACCAGACTTCAAGCTATACCACAAGACTATAGTAATCTAAGCATCATGGTATTGGCACGAGGAGAGACACATAGAGCAATGCACCAAAACTGAGAACCCAGATATAAAACCATCCTCATATAGCCATCTGATCTTTGACAAAGCAGACAACAACAGACACTGGGGAAACGAATCCTTATTCAATAAATGGTGCTAGGAATACTGCATGGCCATATGTAGAAGACTCAAACAGGATGCATACCTCTCACCTCTCACAAAAATCAACTCATGATGGATAACAGAACGAAACCTAAGGCATGAAACTACAAGAACTCTAGAAGACAATGTTGGAAAAACTCTTAGAGACATTGGCTTAGGGAAAGAATTTATGAAGAAGACCCTGAAGGCAATGCAACAAAAATAAATAAATAGGACCTGATCAAATTAAAAAGCTTCTGCACAGCCAAGGAAATTATCATGAGAACAAATAGACAACCTACAGAATAGGAGAAAATATTCTCATGCTACACATGTGATAAAGGGCTGATAACTAGAATCTATTTAGAGCTCAGGAAAATCAACAAGAAAAAAATCAAGCAACCCTATTAAAAACTGGGCAAGAGCATGAACAGAAACTTCAAAAGAAGACAGACTAATGGCTAGCAAACATATGAAAAAATTATCACCATCTCTAATCATCAGGGAAATGAAAATCAAAACCACAATGAGATATTACTTAACTCCAGTGAGAATCGCTTTTATCAAAAAGTCCCAAAACAACAAATGCTGGCATGGACGTGGAGAGATAGGAATACTCATACACTGCTGGTGAGACTGCAAAGTAGTATAACCTCTATGGAAGGTAATATGGAGATACCTCAAAGACCTAAAGTACCATATGATCCTGCAATCCCATTACTGAGCATCTAGCCAAAGAAAAAAGACATTCTCTAAAAAAGACAACTGCACTCAAATGTTTGTAGCAGAACAATTCACAATTGCAAAGATGTGCAAACAACCCAACTGGCCATCAATACATGACTGGATTAATACAGTGTGGTGTATATATACTATGGAGTTCTATTCAGCCACAAAAAACAATGGTGAACTAGCACTTCTTGTAATACCCTGGATGAAGCTGGAGCCCACTCTACTAAGTGAAGTATACAAGAAAGGGAAAACAAGCCCCACATGTACTCACCATCAAATTGGGTACTAACTGATCAACACTATGTGCACATATAGTACTAACATTCATCAGGTGTTGGGCAGGTGGGAGGGGGCAGGAGGAGATGGGTATATACACACCTAATGGGTGCAGTGCACACTGTCTGGGGGATGGGCACACTTATAGTTTTGACTTAGGCAGGGTAAAGGCAATATATGTGACCTAAACATTTGTACCCCTGTAATATGCTGAAATTAAAGAAAAACAAAAATAAGAAAAAAGAGAAAGGCTAAGGAAATGAAAAAAACAGAAGTTAGTGTTAATCCTAAGAGATTTATTGTTGTAGTCCTAATGAAGACATCTCCACAACTATGGGTTCATCCTTCTGTAATAATTTTCTATTCTTTAGTCAAGATAGTCTTGCCATTAGACAGAAATATGGCAATGTTATGGATGCGGTGATGTAGAGACGTCTGAAGTCAAATTCAATTAGAAATCTGTGTCTGCCACTTATGAGCTGCATGCCAATGGGTAAATTACTCATCATTTCATAGATTCAATCTCAATATCTGTATAATGGGAATAAAACACAGATATCTAGTTCATAAAATTGCAGTAAGGATAAAATAAGTGTCAGGTATCCTTGACAGGGGCAAGATTTATGACTTCCCCAAGCCCTTCCATAGATAACATGTAAAACCTAAGACACATCTTTGAGATAACCTTCTAGACTCGGCATTCAAGGGCACAAACTGGCATCAACCAGATCACTGGCCATGCTTGGGAACTGATCCCACAGGTCCTGCAACCCTCTACCTAGGAACTGTCTCAGCCAAGGAGACAATTCATGCTTCCCAAAACAACGATTTCATCCCCAGCCAATCACCAGATCAATTTCCTAGCCCTTGTTCGCCAAAGCATTTTAAAAAATTTTAGACCCAAAATTCTCAAGAATATGAATGTGAAGAATTTCTCTCATCTCCTCACTCGGCACCTTGCAATATTAAACTCTTTCTCTGCTGCAACGCCTGCTGTCTCAGCATAATGGCCTCTATCTGGGCAGCGGGCAATGGACCCACCTGCTTGCATGGTAACAATTTTATTTAAGCCTCATGACCTGCTTTGAAGAACATGAAACCAAATATAGTAGCTAGGGAGTGTCAAAGCCAAAATTTAAACTTACGATTTAAAAATTGATTAAAAATCCTATATTTTCTCTCCCTGCCTCATTTAGCACATCAAAAACAAGACTTTCTACACCTTTCTTTCTGATTCAAACCTTCCAGTATTAGTAATAATTTTTCAAAGTTTTATTGCTATGTTTGATTGTTTTTGACAAACTAAACAGACATATTTTTCAGGGCTCCAGGATATCCTCTCCACTCCTCACCATCACCTCCCTACCATGACCTGCAGCAGTATCTTCCAGACAGAAAAAAATGCTTGGACTCATGCGACTCCTGCCACAGAAAGGTACCCATGTTTCCATAAACACTCACTGCAGATATTTAACTTTACAGGGAGAAAAGAAGCATATTTCAGTGGCAAATTGCATCACTTATTCAGTGGCTTTCCAAATGGAATTGGAAAGTTAGATGTTTCTCATTCAGCTCTGCAAATTCCCTTTAGTGGTCTTAACTGAGTTTTTAAAAAATGTATTAAGCAGAGTCTTCTGGATTTAACCGTCCCTCAAGGCTTGCTCAAAACATTTAATTCTCATTATCATATCTCAATGGTTAACTCTTATAATAAGTTCAAAAGCATGGACAGGCACACATTCACTCAACCCTATCTCAGAAACAAGCTGTATGGACAGAAGAGAGGCTGTGTACACATTTTGACTCCAAAACACAGTAGCTAACAGTATTCTAAACCAGTTGTATAATAGAAATGCTGTTAGAACTCTACTTCACAAACACAGGGCTAAGCCTATAAGAATTCTCCTCAGCTTATATAACACACTGAAGTAGTTTCCTAAGCACTTTGTACAAAGGTTAATTAATTTCTTGGAAACCTTTAAACTCTCCAAGATCTGTCAAGCATGCCATCAGATGGAAAACGCTATGTGATTAACAATGCTTTTTTCACAGGCTTTACTGGTCATTTTTGTATGAATCTGGGCCACTTCCTTTTCTGAAACAGGTATATAATACCTGTCTTGTCCTCTTGCTTAGTTGTATCAGATGGAATTAGTGTAACTGTGAACATTGTGAAAAACCAAACGACCATTGAGTAATTATTATAAACCATACACCTTTACACACATCTCAGCAACTTATGTGGTAGGTACTATTATTATCCCCATTTATACAAGATCAACCTGAGGCTTGGATAGGTAAGTAACATTCTCAATGTCTCCCAGGTAAGAAAAGGTGGTGTCACAATTCAAACCTAGCCTTTGACTACCTGACTTGCACTCTTAATCACTAAGCCACTCTGCTTAAATGACGCAATGGGTTAAATTACTACTAACATTATTGGGGTGTAGCCTAGCACCTCAGTGTGTAGTTCTAGGGCAGGGTTTGAATTCCAGCAGCACCACTTACTAGCCTTAGGTTAGTTACTTAACATCCCTAAATCTCAGCTATTTCATCACTAAAGTGAGAATTCAGTTCAGAATGGGGTTGTTGTTAGGATCGGATGAGACAATACATGTAATACACAAGATACTATATATGTGTGTGTCTATTTAAGGCACATAGTAGGTATTGAATCACTATTAATATACCTATTGGCAACAATCTTGATTTTGGGCAAGTGATCAGACCTTTAATATTTTTAAACTGACTGACTCCTTACTGCACTTTTAAAAGTTTTGTTGCTAAAGGCAATTCAAAGAAGTTAGGAACCTCGGTTTTCAACTGCAAAATTGCCCAAAACACACGAATTTCAGTCCAAATGTATATGGCAAGTTGGACAAACTGCTTCTTCCAGTCCTGCTTATCAAAAGACTCACTCAATGCAAAACTTTACTGCAAGAATTACAGGGTAGAAACATCCTTTCCGTGGCCCTCCTAGTTTATAAGTCATCTTATAAATTATTTACGTGCCTTTTTAATTTAAAAGCCATATCTCCTTTCCCGCCCAGCTCTGGACTGCCCCAGATGGACCCAGCTCACCGAGTGCTGGCCCGGCGCCTCTTGCTTGAACGTGGTGGCCAGTGAGATGGGGGGCACCACGGCCCGGGAGGTCCACTGCTCCGGGTCCTGGCCCGCATGGATGGCCTGCGTGGCGAAACGTGGGAAGGCAGGCAGGAAACCGTCTGAGGAGGCAGCTGTTTTCTGCATGCTGAACTGCGAAAGAGGGAGAGAGGAGAGAGTGAGGAAGACAGAGCTAGGAAAAGGAGACGTCAGCGCTGGAGAGAGCCAGGGGGATCACATGAAAGGGAGCGAAGTCACGCGCACGGAG